>CANTFL010000190.1:0-17777 GCA_947650285.1 Hyaloperonospora brassicae
GTTGTAATAATATAATTAAGTCTTTTAACTACTGTCTCTCTGTTTGACTTAACTTAATCATTCCTATCTAACTGAGTGTATGGTGACGTCTCGTCACCACTCATTGCGCGCGTCTTGCGGCGATTGATGGGTTAATATCATCAAGATATCAACCAATGAACAGACCCTTTGGTCGACCCTTCAATATCACCACTTTGGTGATATTGTTTGAAGAATATCCATCTTTATATTCTTTATTGTCACTTTCCTTAAAGTGACTATTTCATGTAACGGGCTGCCCCGTTACACGGATCCATAAACGAATTGCTAATGATATGAAAAAGAGCAAGTAGATCAAGCAGTTCGACATCGAACGATCTACTCAGGCAGTATAGTCGAACCTCAGCATCAGCTGAACATGACCTGCTCCGTTTTGAGCATTGGAGCACTATCGTCGTACACAATCTAACTCTTGTGCGCGAAGGGATACAAGTGCAAAGCAACGCAGGATCCCAAGCTGGCTGATGCAATCTTTAACCCACGGGTGGTGAACAAAGATATGAAGGGATGGAGAGCCAAGCTCAGGGACGCATTTGAAATTGATGCGATCCCAATAGTTAGCTAGACGATGCAACAGCTGTATGGGGACGTCTCTTCGATGGAAGAGAAAGCACCGATACCATCGCGTTATAAATCAAATGCAAGATATAGTCAGACTCAAGAGTGGAAGAATGCTCACCAGAGTGAGAAGGATGAAGCGTACCTAGAGGCATGTTTTGGAGTGGAGAGATCGCCTTACGTGAAGGACTTCTTCATGATGGGGACAACAAGGCCTTCCCTTCCAACGAAGGGGGAGAATTTACCAAGGAGTGGTCAAGATGGACGAGGAGCCTACGGCGACGACGATGATGACGATGAGGATTGAAATCGATAACAACGTGGAAGTCATACGACGAACAACTTCAACCGTCGTCTGAGCTTTGATGGATCTGTGAGCGAACGAGGACAGTTACTAGAGAAACGGACGCACGCCCCGCTGGAAAAATTGACAAGCTTTGATGGGAGAAGATACCGGTACGACGAGGCTTTCGAGTGGATCAAAACGTTCATTTATGAGATGAGAAGAACGTGTAAACCCCAGAACGACTGGTGTGAGCCATTTTCGTTGTGTCTGCAAAAGGCGGCCAAGAGTAGGAATTGACAGTTGTCGAAGAAAACGCAACGGACATGGTGGTTGCTCATCAAAACTATTTTTGAGTACTACAGTCTGTAGTACGATCAGTCGGCGAGGTCCAAATGTTACTCTGCGAAACTTCAGGGTTCTAATTATGTATGAGACTTACTCCTTCGTCGAATGGATATGCGCTAGCAGCGCAGATTCAATACGAGAAGGGAGTAGCCGAGTCCGAAGATTATGTGAGGCATTTCTTGCTTAATTGTAGATACGATGACTTGATAGATTTCATCTACCCGCAACGGCCAGGAGATATACAATGAGTGGAGCAGATCATTAGTCATCGACTGCTAGGAGAGAAGCGCAAGAATTAGCGGGACCGAATGAGCAACAGTCGACTGTCCGATCCCCACAGATATGAGTCCCTTTTTAATCGATGCAGAGACAGTCGAAATGACAGTACTCGTCCGTCAGAGAGCCGACGTGAGGACAGGATCGATGGTCACCGGTTCAATCGACGAGAAAGACGTGATGATCTCGGATTCGATCACCAGTAAAGACGTGATGATAACGGACTCGTCAACCGAGACATACAACCACGGCGCGAAGGACGGACAGGGCGAAACGATCCGGACAAGAACCGCCGTATTACCCTTGCGTAAGCGACCACAGATGATTTCCAGGCTGCGGTTAAAGAATTGAGATTCAGACAATACGCCGACCAGTAGGAGTCGCCAGACAAAGAAAGCGACTATGACCACTCGAACGACTACGAATTGGACCCTGACACCGATTATACGGAAGTGAGTAGAGCGTTGAACATGGGCGACGTTACCTACGGAACGCGGCGAGTCCTTACGATCGGGTCCCAACTCTATGAGTCGGGCAAGCGTACCAGCTGATCAAAGCGGACGGGTCGATCAACGTGACCAAGTAAACCAGCGTCATCGGCAAGACCATTCAAGAAGACGCCGACCATAGGGTCCCAGTGGTGCGTGTGATGCAGCCGGACACGACGCTCGCTTTTGCAGACGCCGTTGCAAGTTCTTCAAACAAGTGCATGACGTCGGCAGGTTTGAATTGTTCACGGAGTTTGAACGACTCACCAAGTTCGTCAAGATATCGATGGATTAAACAAAGGTACCCAAAGAACTCCAACATATCTATTTGCCAGGGCATTTTAGCTAGGAGGAGGCTCGCCGACTTTGACTGGGTCGGGAAACAACGGACTTCCACAGACAGTGGAACCAGCATTCGACGCGAACTACGTGTTAGCCTTTGTTGAAAACACAAGAGTAAATAGAGTGAAGAACCAACCGGAGTCGTCCACGGCAGACGACCAGGTTGATGGAGAAAGAGCGACGGGTCGGATGGACGCATCACGTAACTCTCAGCGACAGATGTAGTCGTAGAAACCAATGCAGTTGTTATAAGGAGAGCGGCTAGGATGGTAGTCGTCCAGGAAGGCTTGATCGGAGAGTGAGAATGAGAGATTTTGTAATGGAAGCAGTGAATGATGAACGAACTAAGGTACTTCTCGACACCGGAGCCAACATCTCGGCGAACAGTGAGTCTTTGTCACGAAACCTTAAGCTCAAGCGTCACATGAGCACGGACAAACAAATTTATGTCCAAGGAATCGGGAGGTCGAAGGTCGTCAGCACTTCACGGACAACAGTGAAGTTCACTCAAGTATGGGAAGTAGTTTACGAATTTGAAGTGTGGATCATGCCGCATCATTTGGGGTGGACCTCATTCTCGGGACGTATACATGATATTAGCCGATATTAGACTAGACTTGTTCAACGCGACAACCAAACTGCTGGATGAGATCGCCATACCTCTATTAAAGTTAGCGAGAGATGTCGACGGCACCTCATACGGTGGATGAGGTCACTGGAGGGCCATTTAGCGCATTAAACGCCGAGAGTCGGTCGTATGAAGAGTTCCGACGACAGCGGAACCAACCCAGCAAGCTGATACATGTGCTATGAACCCGTCGCCGACCTACACTCGTGCCAAAGGTGATATTCACTAGAAAAGGGATGGCTACGGGAGTACGGCTGACGAACGTCTCGACGAAGATCGCTTCGTGTCCAGCGCACTATCTGGTCTTGCTATGGCTACCAGACGAAGTGCCACCGCGGGATGATGGCTACGTCAGACTGAACGCGGCGAAGTATCACGACTAATAGGTGTTAGCATATGAAAGTTAATGAACGGACGGTTGTTGAAGAAGGAGCAGCAGACGTATGCAAAATGGTTGAGTCAACACCCGCCTGCTGTCGAGCGGCGAGCTTATACACGATCTACAGCAATATTACGACGGGATGATCACGTATACAAGGACAGATTAAATGCGTCTGACTGAGGAGTCGACATACCCATAGATTGCAGTGACGGATGAACCAACTCATGCCGAGATGGGTCTTGCACATGATACGAAGTACAAACAAGTTACTGGACGAGGCAACGGCCACCGAACGAAACTCGGTCAATCCTGCTTCCGTGAGAGAGCTGTGTTCAGCAACATGCACGGACGGATATGAAAATGGTCTTGACCCTTTCTATTAAAACCCAACTCGCCGATTTATGAGCAGTAGACGGTCAAGTTGATACCGAAACAATTCCTGCCCGCCGATTCGACGAGCCACGATACGATACGATGATGGAAAGGAACGGGTCACAGTTGTACGACTTAGACCGATGATTCCTGTGTGTGTTGAAGGCAGTAAATGCGACGAGTACGGGCGACACATCAACCCTTCCTCCAGTCGATACATCAGATCTCGAGCACAAGCGAGCATCAGCCTGGTAGATTATGCTTACTAACTAGCGTTCTTACCGGATATCACGTAATTTGCGCCGAACAAATTTTATTAACCTGGAGATTATATCGTATAAACGAATCACACGGAACCCCAACGAGCAAAGTGAATAAGTGTAGTGCAGAAACACGAAGGAATCATGATCTTCAGTTGTAACGCGCTACCACATCCAGCATATGGAGTAGTGTGCCGAGTCGACGTCCAAGGCCATAATTCGATCAAGCAACGGGCCCGACGGGTTCCACTACGCTATCTATCAAAGATGTACGAGCTGTTGAAGGGATTATTGAAATCAATATTGGTCTCGTTTTCCCGGATTCCATGGGCATCTCCCATTGAATTTTCCAACGAAGAACGGCGTTGGCATCCGCTTATGCATTGATAATAATTTAGTCAATGCAGTCACGGACAGTATGGAATACGCAATGCCCTAACTCGACGATTTAATGACCGAGTTAGAAATCAAATAGTGGTTTAGCTCACTCGACGCGGCCAGAGGGTTTTGAGGCGGCATTGATGACGGAACGAGGGCGTTACGTGTCAGCGTTTGTATGTTCCCTGCGACATCTTGAGTGGTTGCGCATGCCGTTTCGACTAAAGAACGCTCCCATGATTTATCAACAGCTTGTCTACAATGCGTTGTGGGTGTATGTTTAGACGAAAGGTGGGTGGCAAGACTTTGCCATTAAGATTTAAGTTGCCAAAGATGGAACAAATGAGTACGCGTGCAACCGATAGCTCAGAGCTCAACGCGTTTGGCACGGGAGGGTCAACGTCGACAAAGTTTGAAGCTGATTACCGAGCGCTCAACGAGTATAATTCGTTACAATGTTGAGTCATTGATCCGGCGATCAACCTACCCGCCACAGGCGAACCCGTTAAATCGACTACTGCCCCCCTCGTGTTCTGTCGACGATCTTTTGTCGACAATATCTGCTTTTGGAGCAAAATCTTTGATAAATCTTTGGCGACGGTCGACCGGTTGCTGGTACGCTTCACGGAATGTCGAGATTGGCATTAGCTTTACAAAGATCTTCTTTGTGCAGCCTACAAGTGGACTTCCTATAGCACAAAGTGACAGCACAGGACATTGCGGCCGACCCGACCAAACTAAAAAACCTCGCTGAGTGGCCATTTCCAACGTCAAAAAAGGGTATGCAAGCGTTTCTCGGCGCGATTCAGTATTACAGCCGGTTCATCCAGGACTTTGCTGTGTACGGAGCAAAACTGTACCAACTCAATGAAGACGAATTCTTGTCAGACGAAAACCTGGTCGGCGCGCGCACCCTTCGCTTTGCTGCAACAACAAATTTTCAAGGCTCCAGTCCTATGTCATTTTTGTTTCATAGCCGGCGTTCATGTAATGGTGTTTTCTAATAATTGGGCGTTAAGCAGTACATTGATGCAATTGCAAGACGAAATGTTACATCATTTCTGGGTTTGTATTCTAGTTTTGAAGGAAGGCGAGATTAATTGCCACCCTGCGGAGCGCGAAGTGCTAGCTATACTTCATTTGCTGAAGATTACGCATACTCTCCTCGCAGGAAAAGCCGTCCACGTCTACACTCGATTCTCGACGATGAATTGGCTCTTCACGTCCAAGGAATTGAACGGAAGAGCCGTCAGCCTAGCTGTATTACTCTCTCCGTATCATCTGAAGATCAAGAGAGTGATAGAGCACGATGTAAATTTCGCTCAGTTGTTTCAAGCGTCCATCACACCATCTATCGGACTCGACGAGTCGTTACGGCACATTGCGCCACCGGCCTAACACTCAGCGAGGTTCAGAATATATCCAGGCGCTCATACCTCCAACGTTTGTGAGTTTTGTATTGTCGTTCGATGGCTCCGCGAAGACAGAGAAGCACGGAGGTTATGGAAGTTGTTCGTGGATACTGTGGCAATTTCCCGAATGGACCATTGTGATTGCGGCGAGTGCTAACCTGTCGGCAACGTCGGTCAATCTCGAGGAGTACATAGGAATAAATAACGGGACATAATCGGCTTTAGGCAACAAAGTGCCCGACTTAATTATCATGGGTGACTTCAGGCTCGCAGACTAGCAATGCATGTAGGTCTTTGCATGAAATAAAGATTAGTTACAGGCGATGATAGCGCGTCACAACGAATTTGTCGCCCATTTAATTCGGTCTGGTATATGCACGTTATACGGTGCTACAACGCAGCGGCAGATACGCTTGCCACCGAATCGTTTGAAACTAAGTCGGGAAAGTGATGTAAGACCCAGTACGATTAAGCGAGCTGCAGAAGATTAAACGCATACAAAAAATGATTACTTGTTGAGACTTCCTCTTCGTCAGACGAGAAAGAGCCGCCAAGATGACAGCAACTACGTGGAACAAAATCGACGAGTGCGATTTGCTGATCAGCCGACCCGAGAACATTGGACAATTCAAGCTGCGCGAGAACACACCAAGACAAGAACGACCGAGCGTCAAAGTTGTTCGAGGAAGAAGATATGTTGGAGGCTTTCTAGAAGATCACTGGACGATCCGAGACTCGACGTGTACCAAAACACTCGATAAAAGCGCCTAGAAGCCGAGAACCACCGATTATTCAAGACAACGACCCGTTAGTCGCCCAAGCCGAACGCAGAGTAGGGATCGTCTTGTCTCGACAGCTCAAGATGAGGAAGTGAAGTGAGCAACACTTAAGATGTTCCTTAGAGGCTAGTTCGACTAGTTGACCGATGGACAGGTCCGATACGCAGGGAGATTAGTGGATCACTTCGTACTAAGCGAGGATGATTTACTCTGCTACCTAGGACGGCGTCGTGAGGTGGAAGATTTGACGGACGAAGACCTCAAGTTACGATGGGTTGTCCCATCGACTCTGATCGATGAGGCTCTGCTAAACTGTCATGACTCTGTGGAAGTCGGACACCAAGGGATCGTGAGGACGTTTCACCGAGTGAAGTCCGACATTTACTGGACCGAGCTCTACGCTGATGTGGCAAAACTCATACAGTCATGCGGAGATTGCAGCACTATCGAGAGCACACCTCATCTGAGAGGACACTCGTCCGGATAACGTCGCATCCGACCGACCTTTTCAGGTGGTATCAATGGACTTTGTTATCCATCTGCCGAAATTTTGACGAGAGAATACATCGCTGCTACTTTATCAGGATCACTCCACGAGATTCGTGATTGCGAAAGCCATGAGTGCAACAGGTACATTAGAAGCTGCAAAATCATTCGAAGAAAACATCTTCCGTCGTTTAGGAGATCCCAGCCTCATTCTCCATGATAGAGACCCAAGGTTCATAATGAAGTATTTTAAACCTTTGCCGAGATGATGGGGTCCAAATCTAGAGCTACGTTCATTTACAGACTTTAAGAAAACGGACAGCGACAACGCAGCGCAGAAGAAGATGATACATATAGCGCGAGTGAATCTGGAAGACACTCTATAAGCAGACTAGGACTATATTGCCGAGCGAACAGTACACTCGATCAATAGCGTCAGGGACTTAACGAGAACGAAGACACCCTTCTATCTAGTTTTATGGATAAGACGCGCTTTCTACACTGAACGCCATGACCGATCCGATCCGGCGAACACCGGCTATAGTAGGCAAAATGATAGAATCAGCACACCCGGCCATGTGGCGTCGCGAGTCGGACCGACAACAAGACATAGAGCTGAGGCTAGCGAAGTAATACCAAAGGAGTGCGAAGCTCGACGATCAAGAGATCATGATGAAGGACTAAGCCCGGCGGAGCTTCATACCCTCTCACGAACAGCGCGATCAGATCATACTGAAGAAGCAAGGCAACAAGATGAAGAAAGCGAGTCGCCAGACGAGGACAGGTTCGAAGAAAAGGATCGAGTATGGTTATTCATGGAAAAAGTTAAGCCTGTTCTTAAGAAAAAACTGACTCATCTATTTCATGGACCGTTCCGCATAAAGCGATGAGTGAAGGATTTTGCTTTTAAATGGGAGTTACCCGACAAGAGTGGGTATAGATTCTATCCTACCGTCCATGTGTCACTCTTGAAGAAAGTCACGGATCATGATGAACGTCCTAATAGGCGCTTGGTAACAGAACTCGCTGAGGCCAACCGTTTTGATTTCGACGAAGAACTCCTACCAGAAGGTAATTAAGAGCCAGGTAAAGCGAGCGGGAGATATGAAGTAGAAGAGATCTTGGATGACGTCTGACCACTCTCGACGAGTATCGATATAACTCAGGGACGTTTCCTTGCAAAAGTGGAAGGGCTATGATACACCGACATGAGAACCGTTTATTTAATTTTCATTCGGAGGTCTGTTATACGATTACCTACGGCAGAAGAATCGTGAGGATCACTTCAGGATGGTGCAGGTGGCAGAAGAGTGTATGTCACGCACTACAGCCATCACCACCCTTATCTCTGTGATGAAACTTAGGCAGAGATAAAGAAGTAATCAACTGCGTTAAAACTGTACAAGGTACATGGACGGAATGGACTAGATTACATAAATGGATTACCTAAAGACTCGACAAGAGAAGACCCGAAGAAGGAAGGGTCGACGAGACAAGCCTCGACAAGACAAGACTCGACAGACAAGACACGATGAGACAAGGCTCGACCAAGAAGACTCGACGAGAGAGCAAGATGATAGATGGACCATCCCACTAGTTATTAGTATAGGACCACGAGGGGATGAAGAAAAACCACCTAAAAGTCGTTTTGCAATCAGGAAGATATAAGGAGATAGTCAATAGAGTGCATGATTTTCTAAGTCCAAGACACGTGTCCAGTTACGGTCCTTGCGTGGGATAGATTATGCCTGCCGTCGAACGTCGAGAGACATAGCATGTAAAGGTATCGACTGGAAGCGCCAAGTGTTAATTCGGCCCGGGGTGGGTATTACTCACTTCCATCGAAAGATAAGTCTCGTCGCACGGCGAGCCGGTTACCCACTAGACGGTACCGCTTTAAGACTTGCGAACAGGGATCTAGTGACCTAATAGATAGCACTGTCAAAAGACACGTCGAGCGACGAGCCGGTGGGTCTTTAACCAAGTACACCGTAAGTCTTCTAGTAGGGCGTATACTGCGCCTGGTGACCTGAAAAACGTAAAACGCCGACGTCTACCCATTGGTACGAGGTCACACGATTGGAGGAACGGAAGCTGCTGAGCTCAGGTAGTCGTCTGGAAAGGAGTTTAAGTGGTTAGAGGTATGCAGCTAGATGAGAGCCACAATTGAACCCGAAGGAGCGCAGCGCGAATATAATTTACTCGACGTACAATCCCAACTGTGCCGACTAGATCGGCGATTGTTGGGTTGTTACGTTAAGAATTTTATTGCCATAGATTGGACTAACTACTATACCACATTTGGATGCCTACAACGTGTGAGAGAGCAAATGATAGGTAGTTGCAATATCGATGGAATAATAATTTATTAATGCTTGTACGTAAAGGGAAGAAGTGGTCGTCGTAAGTGAATGTGACCTCATGAGCGATATGTCATCCTAATGCAGTACCTGACAAGAACTAGACGTTCATATGGTGCGGTACAAGGAGACACGACAGCAGAAAATATAATATAAGGTAGTGTCAGTTTGTCAATTGCAGAGTCAAGAAGAGATGAAGTCCTTTTGAGGGCTTCAGAGACCATACGAAGTAGATGTGAAGAATGCATTGATCTGCAAGCTTCGCTACTAAAAACGTATATAACACAGATCGCACGTGACGACAAGACCACGACGCACTGCTTGATCAAGGATAAATGAACGGAGGTAGTCAAAAGAGGGAGTACAAGCTAACACCGGGCATAGGAAGTAGCGCACACATCGCAATTTGAGACCGACAGCAACATCCCGGCGATGTTGTTGATGACACTTTGAGTCTACTAGCTCACTGAGCAACAATACTTATACGACGCTTGTTTTCGACAAAGGTAGCAATTACTCTTGCCATCGGATGCTGAAGAATAAGGTGCAATGATACGATTGCCATTGTTGTTTACGACACGATCGAAACAAATGTAACGCAATAAGCTCAAGGCAGCTCTCAATACCACATATAATTTGAGGACTCGAAAGCGGGTTGAACACCGACAGGATGGTCTTCCTGCATCACATGTTCATTCCCATATTATGCGACGGGATTCTTGATCGCCGCGCTCGAAAACCGCAATCCCCCCATATCGTAGATTCTGCCTTCCTCTTCGGTGACTAATACGATGACAAGATCATGCAAGTGACGCACAGCTAGGAGGTGTTTGTTCCCGGTCCGAGATTCGCGGACCAATACCATGGCAGAAGTATGGTTTTGTTTGCCATTGACAAGAACGCACAGCTTCTGATCGATGCAGGTGTGCTTCTATCGGGTGTGACAAAGCGCAGGGATTGTGTTCTCAAGCAGCCCGGCTTTGTAGTTGCTGGCGCGATGTGCTTTGATGGCCGAAAAGAGCGCAACTGCTGGATGATGGTAGAGGAGGCTCGGAGGATAACGTTGTCCGTGGAAAAGTCTTCGCTGCTGGAGAAGGAGACGTATACCAGTTTTGACGAAGCGTTTGCGAGGGTCAGACATGAAGCCACTACACGATGCATCCGCTGGTATAACACTTGCACCAAAACTCACGAAGGACAAGTTGGTGCAAGGTGCAGGACGAATGAGGCAGCTCGGATGCGATCAGACGCTTTCGAGTGCAAGTTCGACGAGGTGGCGCAGACAGTGCTACAAACAAGTGGCCAGCGATTGCGGGAAGATCGGACGTCGAAGAAGATGGAGACGGATACGACAAAGATGATGAAGGTGACTAGGATGAAGACAGTGAAACGATCGAGAGTATCGATCCTCATGGAGAAACAACAGACGTTGGATAGCATACAGGAGGGACAACCACTTGATACGTGCTCGCCAATTGTTCCGGGTGAGATTGCCACACGAATTTGCTGTGGCTGAGGGCTGATGGAAAGGGCAATGGCATTGTTTGAGCTGCAAATGACGAAGTCCATTTTACAACCTTAAATGGTTGTTCGGAGACTATATTCCCCGGCGAATACTTCTTGAGTGACGGCTTCATCTTGCTCGTGCTGCAATCCTCGCAGGACTCTACATGTCTTACGACATCCGCGTATAACCCAACCCAGTGATAAATCGGTCTTGACTTTGTGGTAGGCCCGCAAAACGCGTTGAGACCCTCTTTCGATCGAGTCGTGACAATTTAACAGGATTTATACGACTGGTGGTTTTGGCATTGCAAGTCGCATTATGATGTCGTCTTCTTGCTTCTTTCTTAGTTCTCGTCGTCGTCCCACGTAGAAGAGCAGCTCATCGAAACTTAACACGAATCGAGCATTTACGAGATCTTTTTTTCTTCTTTAGTTCGAAGAAGTATTAATTTGTCGATTCCTCCTCGAAGACACGCTTTGAAATCTACTCACCTCGACTCTTCTTCTTGTGCGTTCGATATCCGCTCTCTCCGCTCATTTTAAACTGTTGATGGGTCGATGTCCTTCTCATTTGATGATGCTTGAGTACTGGGATTCGATCGAGTCACTGCGGGTCAAACACTCTTCTCGTATTCTTGATTTGACCCCTTCCCTTCATCCCTCTCTGTCGGTCGTCCATTACTTAAATGGTCGGCGTATCGCACCCGACGTGTTACACTTCGTGTAATCGCTGTCACTGCCGTCATTACTTCGCTGACTTCCGCCGCTTTGCTGTCTCCCACCAACTTTTGCATGTATCCGATTTAGCTTCCGTAGCTCGTCCCAGTGCAGTTCACCCAAAAGTAATTTCTTCGCCCTTGGCTTCCAGTGCTTCTGTGATCAAAACGTCATCCGCCGTATTGTAGCAACGGATAACACGCAAGTATCGTATGTAATTAAAACTCTTCGCTAACTTGTTGTGACATACCAATCTAAGTTGCAGTGCGCTATGAATGCATGCGATCACTCCCATCGCTTGCTGGATCGCTAGTCTCGAGTCCCCCACTATGATAATATCAGTAACTTGGTGATCCAATGCTGCTTGAGCGCTTCGTTTCAGGCCGACATGTTCAGCCAAATATACTGTGGTCGACGGAAGGTAATTACTCATAGCTCTTACGACCGACCTTTCGGGAAGTCTCCACAGTATCCACGAACAACTTCCGAATCATCCATATTTGCCGTCTTTGATAAGCCGTCGAAAGACATGACAAACTCACTGAAGTTTGAAAAGACTCGGGCGTATAGGGCTCAGGATCAAAGCGCACTACCTTCCCATGAGTGAGATTTGGGGCAATGTGGGCCAACGATTCGTCGAGTCCGACTGTCGGCGTGATGGACGACTGGTGTATCTGCAGAAAATCGACATCGCGATCACCGACTCTTTTGGCTTTCAAATGATAGGGTGACAAAAGTACGGCGAAGCTGAATGCGCTACCATATAACGATTTGAAAATGAAGCCCACTCCAGTGTAGAGTACCTCGTATAGTAAATAAATTGGTTTTCACACTAGTAGCGTAAGCGCAATTTAGATCAGTTGCAATAATGCTGGAACCTCGATTTCTGCTGAGTAGTAATTCTTCTCATTATCCTTTCATAATCGTCCGCAGAATCATACTGGATGCGATTTGTGGTCGTGGAGTTGTATTTAGGTCTACTCAGTTTTTAATCGTTTGCGAAGATTATTAGTGAGCCTTAGATCCTGATCATAATGGAAGAGGATGGGCGATATGTTAATCGATTGTTCAAGCAGCTAAACTATTTGCGAGCTATTGCCAGAGCCGGTGGCCTTAGGAAATCGTCGTCCTTCAGTTGGTAGAGCGCTTGTACAGATACAGCTATATTCTGAATGAATCGGCTATAGCAATTGAGAGCTCCCAAATATGCCTCCATTCCTTTCTTCGAAGTTGGAATATATAGCTCAACTATAGCTTCCAACTTCTATGGATCAGCTGCAATTCCTTGCGCGTTTACTGGATGAGAGATGAATCCAACTCGAGGTTGAACAAAGATGCTATAAGTAAAACTCACGCTTAGTCGACACTCAGTGAACTGTCCGAACAAATGATTGAGCGTTGCTAAGCAGTCATCAAAACGCCGCCCACTATAACGAATGTAGTCGACGAACGATCGACGATTGGAAATCGGTGCAAGTGTGGATTCGTCCGGTCCGCCAATAGGAACATATTGTTCTCACAGTCGTTGACCATTTGATGTACTGCATCATAGTCCGTGTTGCTGTAGCAATCCGCTTCAAACTTAGTGATAGATTGAGTGGGTTGGACTCACAGTTTAAACTCTGATGATACCATCGATTAAGTGTTCGCTTCTTCTTTTTTCACATTTCTTACCTTCTCTGAAAACTTACTCCATCCTCCTATAGGTTTAGCGTATCCCCACAGGAAATTGTCAAATATTCGCTAATAGATCATCAGATCTTCTTTTAGTCCGAATGGCATCCGCAAATATTGAGTGTCCTAAAGAGCACACGAAAGCAGAAATGTGTCTCGCTCTCTCCGTCATCATTATCGCCCAAAACCCACTAGCGGCGTCCTGGGAGCAAAAACATTGATAGCCTTCCAAATCAGTAAGCAAATCGTCCGCTAAAAGCATCGCTTATTATATGCCTACCGTCACAGCGTTGACCATCTTGTAGTCAATACACAAACGCATGTCCGCGCCATTCTCCTTCGAAACAAAAATTACAATCGGTGAGGCCCACGGACCATGTGAGAGAGAATCGATCCCTGCTGTCAACAAAACCTTCATAGATCCGTACATAGTTGTCAGGTGTCGAAGTGGCATACGCCAAGCCCCTTGTTAAATATTATAATGCTTCTTTACATCGATATCGTAAACTGCTCCGTACGCTGGAGGTGGTAACGCATTCCCACACGAAATCATTATATGCTTATGTTTGTTCAATACAGAGATCAGCTTGGCTTGCTGTTGCTCATCATAAGCCGACGATACAACATTCTTTCTATCGTAGTAAAACTTTGTTGGTGACAATTCAGTGAGGTCCGGTTGAAATGCAAATTTACGGTCGTAGTCCACCATGGTGTCTTCGCTCTGTATATTCTTACAACTAGCCCATTTTAACAGCGCGGTCGATGACTTCTTCTACAGCGGGTTTACGCTTTACTTTTCCAGGATGAACAAGTAATGTTTGTCGATCTCGTCAGCACTGTCACTTTTTTCATTTCTTGACGATGTATCTGGGGGGGGGGGGGGGGGGGGGGGGGGGGGGGGGGGGGGGGGGGGGGGGGGGGGGTGCTGATGATTCGACAACTCGACTCTGTTTTGTACTTTTCTCCCCCTTCATCGTCCGACAGGTGGTTTAACTCCTTTAGCAGTGACGTGTCATATTTTAACTGACCGCACGTTGTCGTGACTTTGGCCAAGTGACCCGATGTATTGCTGATGCTCTCGTTGTCATCCTTGACATGCGTGGCAGGTTTCGGATGATTATCAGCGAGTCTATTAACACACCTATATAGATCACTCCCCGTCAGCTTTGTGGAAGCACTTTGAGCTTTTCATCACACTGTATTCACTCTCCAGATCAAACTTAACCTTGTGATAGGGTATTTCGTACCCATAGTTGCTCTATCTCGACGAAGGATGGCACGCAGTAGTGAATAAATCGGTCGTTCCACAGTCGGTGGTTTTTATGACAAACTTTCCTCATTCTACCCTTTCACTCGCTGTAACAATCCTTTGTCCAGAACATGTTCGTTTGGCATCACTTTCCCATCTCTGTACTTCGACGAATTCACTTATGCATATCCCTAATCTCATGGTATCGTGCCTTGTGGCATCCGCACGACGATCGGGAAATGTGCCGGGCATGTCGTTAATCGTGGTACAAGATTGTTCGATTTGACCGTCACCGCTTATTCTCCTGTTGTATATGACTGGTATGAGTAGTGCGGGTAGTCGACGAACCCTTTTTTCAGGCGTGGATCCAGGCGGTTTTAACGCTGCAGCTGGAAAACCTAAGATACCCGTTGATTGATGCTTATAGCATCTCTGAGCCCCCTGTGACTTCTCTTCTCCATTCCTATTCGTCAACCTCTTTTGCAGACGTAAGCAGTAGTACAACTAGTACATCGGGTAGCTTGGCCGTTGAATTTAAGAAATCTGGACGGACTCCAGACGGTATCATAATGTCTGTTTCAAGGAAAGAGTCCACCTCCGCATGATGTGGCATGATCCAAACTTCGAGTTCATTGACCACCTCCCACCCCAGGAATCTTTTAAATGTAACTCTTGACGTCATTATCACCTTTGACTTTGCGATCCCGTGAACGTCATTCTGCTTGTCCGTGCTCATGTGACGCTTGAGCCTAAGTTTTCGTGACAAAGACTCACTGTTCGCCAAGATGTTGGCTCCGGTGTCGAGAAGTACCTTAGTTTGTTCATCATTCAATGCTTCCATTACAAAATCTCTCATTCTACTCTCCGATCAAACCTTCTGGACGACTACCATCCTAGCCGCTCTTCTTATAACAACTGCATTGGTTTCTAGGACTACATCTGTCGCTGAGAGTTACGTGATGCGTCCATCCGAACCGTCGCTCTTTCTCCATCAACCTGGTCGTCTGCCGTGGACGACTCCGGTTGGTTCTTCACTCTATTTACTCTTGTGCTATTCAACAAAGGCTAACACGTAGTTCGCGTCGGCTACTGGTTCCACTGTCTGTGGAAGTCCGTTGTTTCCCGACCCAGTCAAAGTCGGCGAGCCTCCTCCTAGCTAAAATGCCCTGGCAAATAGATGTGTTGGAGTTCTTTGGGTACCTTTGTTTAATCCATCGATATCTTGACGAACTTGGTGAGTCGTTCAAACTCCCGTGAACAATTCACACCTGCCGACGTCATGCACTTGTTTGCGGAACTTGCAACGGCGTCTGCAAAAGCGAGCGTCGTGTCCGGCTGCATCACACGCACCACTGGGACCCTATGGTCGGCGTTTTCTTTAATGGTCTTGCCGATGACGCTGGTTTACTTAGTAACGATGATCGACCCGTCCACTTTGATCAGCCGGTACGCTTGCCCGACTCATAGAGTTGGGACCCGATCGTAAGGACTCGCCGCGTTCCGTGAGGTAACGTCGCCCTGTTCAACGCTCTACCCACTTCCACATAATCAGTGTCAGGGTCCACTTCGTAGTCGTTCAAGTGTTCATAGTCGCTTTATTCGTCTGGCGACTCCCACTGGTCGGCGTGTTGTCTGAATCTCAATTCTTTAATCGCAGCCTGGAAATCGTCTCTGGTCGCTGACGCAAGGGTAATACGGCGGTTCTTATCCGGATCGTTTCGCCCTGTCTGTCCTTCGCGCCGTGGTTGTATGTCTCGGTTGACGAGTCCGTTGACATCACGTCTTTACTGGTGATCGGATCCGAGATCATCACGTCTTTCTCGTCGATTGAACCGGTGACCATCGATCCTGTCCTCCGCGTCGGCTCTCTGACGCGACAGGTACTGTCATTTTGACTGTCTCTGCATCGATTGAAAAGGGACTCGTATCATGGGGATCGGACGGTCGACTACATTGCTCATTCCATCTAACTGATTCTTGCGCTTCTCTCGCGGCGGTTAGTGACTAATGATCTGCTCCCCCCTTTGTTATATCTCCCGGCCGTTGCGGTGGACGTCGATCTATCAAGTCATCGTATCTACAATTAAGCAAGGAAATGATTTTTTTAATCTTCCGGACAAAACCACTCCTTTCTCGTATTGAATCTTGCGCTGCAGCGCATATCCATTCGACGAAGGAAGAAGGCGATAATGCATAATCAGACCCCCTGAAGTTTTCGCAGAGTAACATTTGGACCTCGCCGACTGATCGTGCAGATTCTCATTTACTCAAAGAAAGGTTTGATGAGCAACTATCATGTCCGTTGCGTTTTTTATTCTGCAACTGTCAATACCTACCTGCGGCCGACTTTTGCAGACTCAACGAAAATGGCTCACACCAGTCGTTCTAGGGTTTACACATTCCTCTCATCTCATAAGTGAATGTTTTGATCCACTCGAAAGCCTCGTCATACCGGTATCTTCTATCATCAAAGCTTGTCAATTTTTCCAGCGGGGCGTGCGTCCGTATCTCTAGTAACTGTCCTCGTTCGCTCACGGAACATCCATCAAAAGCTCGAACGACGGTTGAAGTTGTTCGTCGTATGACTTCCACGTTGTTATCGATTTCAATCCTCATCGTCATCATCGTTGTCGCCGTAGTTTCCTCGTCCATCTGCTTTCCCTCCTTGGTAAATTCTCCCCCTTCGTTGGAAGGGAAGATAATATTGTCCCCCATCATGAAGAAGTCCCCCCCGTAAGAGCGATCTCCTCACTCCAAAAACAATACACTCTGATGCGCTTCATCCTTCTCACACCCTGGTGAGCATTCGTCACTTCTTGAGTCTGACCTCCGCCTGCATTTGAGTTATAACGCGATGGTATCGGTGCTTTCTCTTCCATCGAAGGGGCATCCCCACCAGCTGTTGCAGCGTCAAGTTAACTATTGGGATCTTGTCAATTTCGAATGCGTCCTGAATACGGATCTCCATCCCTTCATCTCTTTGTTCACCACCCGTGGGTTAAAGAGATTGCATCAACTGGCTTGCGGGATCTCTGCGTTGCTTTGCCCAAAGATCCCTTCGCGCACAAGAGTTAGATCGTGTACGACGATAGTGCTCCAATGCTCAAAACGGTGCAGGTCATCGTAAGGCTGATGCGGAGCCAGGGTTCGACCATTTCACCTGAGTAGATCGTTCGATGTCGAACTGCTTGATCTACTTGCTCTTTTTCATATCATTAGCAATTCGTTTATGGATCCGTT
>CANTFL010000195.1:0-250749 GCA_947650285.1 Hyaloperonospora brassicae
CCTGCACTGGCGGTGAGGATGGTCCGTACCGAGGATATCAGCAGTGAGTCAGAATCGGACACCAACGGATCCGATTCGAAAGATTGATTGAGATCGATCCATATGGCTGCCACTACGGATCGGCGAACACCATCTCGCAACGCTCCAGCGAATATGAGATCGGTCGATCCGAATACTCGTCGAAACTACCAAGATCGCAATATGCCATTAAGGCCGTGTAACCATTGCGGATCAACCAAGCATGGAGATCTCGGTTGTTGGAAGCCGCTCACGTGCCCGAAATGTGGGCGTAAAGGACGTTCCACCGACAATTGCTTCTTCGTGTGTCGCGCCTGCGGTGAGATGCATGACCCGGGAAAGTGTCCCATGGAGGAGTTCTACAACATGATCCACCAGTGGTACGTACCGAACAAGCATGCAGGGATGATGCCAGAGAAGGCCAAGAAGATGTTAAACTAGAACGCTCGCCAGGTTTGAATCACGTAGAGACGAGCGTTCTGGGCTCTGCATAGTTGCATACGTGGAGAAAAAGAAGACAGATCGCGAGAGTAAGCAGAATGCCGATATGGAAACAAATATATCTCGTTCGAAGTCAAAACGTGTCACTTATGTCTCCAGTCTGAAGAGGATCGACGAGTACTCGCGATCTGAACCAATATGGAGATCGAGCTTGCTTATGGTGAATCTCGCGGATACCGGAAGCATTATTCGCCCGGGAAGTGGTTAAGAAGGCGAACGCTGTTGGCAAGATCAACAACGTGAAAGCAGCTCTGCTTTTTGATTCCGGTTCTGAAGTGTCGATTATTGATACCACCTTTGCTCGTAAGGTCGGTTGTCACATTGACCAAAGTCAACGACAAGAATGTATCGGGATCGGAGAAACTCCGTACATGACGACAGGAATTACCAAGATCAAGGTAACACTTGCGGGATCACTGGAATATTATTGCAATGTATGGATAGGCGATCAAGCGGGACAAGATGCAATTTTAGGGACGGACTTTATGGTACCTGCCGGGTTGCGGGTCGATCTGGCTGACGGTGCGTTGTGCCTACCAGAAGAAGTCTGTATTCACATTGCAGGACGTCGTCCCGCGTACGGATCGAAGATACAGAATGTGACGGCGAATGACCAGCATATAGTGATCCTGGTCGGAGAGTCAAGAAAAGTAAAGATTGGGATCGGTGGGGCCAAGATGAAGTTGTGAGTCACAAGAGGACCAGATTGGGTACCTACGGTGATCTCGGGGTTGGGCAGAACAAAGTATCTGCAGATGACCAACATTGGCGATCGAGAGATCATACTGCCCACCCACACTATATTAGGCGTGTGGATGGAAGGCGATATGATACCACGGACTCGAGGCTTTTTGTTGGCTGGATCGGGGAGGTACAAAGAGTGGCAAACTCTGGCGTATAAGGCTACGACGGATCGCGTGAAGGAACTTCCAGAGGACCAAATCGGACCGTTGGTAGATCGCCTAAATACTTCGTCCCTTAACGTATCATGAAGCGACCCTCCGATCCGCTAAAAGATATACCTCGAGCGGTCTATATGGTAACGCGGCAGGCCGGGAACGAGAATTCGCAAAGAGCAGATACCGTGGTTACGGGGGAAGGAAGGATCAATGGAGTCGGATCGACCTCATTGGATGAAGTAAATCTATCGCCTATGAATAACGACCACGGGATCGGAACCCGATGTGCAATGAAAGGGGATCACGAGATCGAACAGGGAGGACAAAGCAATATACTGTCTTCATAATACATCGATCTTGTAGACAACAGATTAGAATTAAATCAGCCCGAGGAGAAGAAAGAGTCGGAGGAGGAGAAATCGCCCAATATTGGCAAAACTAAGATTGCAGGAGCACCAGTCTATTATCACGAGAGTGGAGATTTGTTTGCTGAAGATATCGAACAGCACCTGGCGGTGTTACCAGAGATGTCCACGGCTACGGAAGAAGTGGTAATTGATGACATTCAGATCGGCGATCCAAATGTGCCTCTCACCACGGATCAACAGCGGCTCAGGTCGCTTATCTGGAAGAGCCGTCACCTTCTCATGGGTAAAGGTATTGCTCTACTGCCAGCAGCACGAGGGGCGATCTGTGATATTGATGTCGGTGGTGCCAAACCAGTAGGACAAAGAGTCCATCCGGTTGCACCTGAATATCGGGAGAAGTTGTCCGATCCCATCAAGGGAATGTTAGCGGCCAAGATCATTCAACCATTCACGTCGCCTTGGGCGTCTTCGATAGTGGTGATCATCAAGAAGAATGGAGTGGATATTCGTCTCTGTATTTATTATCGAAGAGTAAATTAGCTGACGAGCCTGATGGTTCATCCCATGCCGTTAATTGACGATCTACTGCAGGATTTGTATAAAGCCCTATGGTACTGTTCGCTAGACATGGCTAGTGGATTCTGGGTCGTGGAAATGACCGAACGAGCAAAACTGACCTCAGCGTTTGTCACGCCGTTTGACCTGTTCGAGTGGCTTCGAATGTCTTTTGGGCTTAAGAACGCGCCCCAGATCTACCAACGTCTGGTTGACAATGCGCTGTATGGATATCTCAAGATCGGCCAGAGATCAGCTTCAGATGGCCCGATCGACGTGTTCAAAGATGGAGAACCTGGGACAGATCGACGGCCTTTTAAACTGGGACGCCGATCTTATATTGACGATATTCTCATACCGGCCACGTCATGGGAATCTTGGTACGCAAAAGTGGAACGACTGCTGGAAGCATGTGATAAGTGGAATCTGTCTATCAGTCTCACAAAGAGTTTTTGGGGGTGCCGTAAAGTCGATTATTTGGGACATCGAGTGTTGTTGGATGGTATGGAGGCTCAGCCCAAGAACTTGGAAAAGCAGGTCATCATCCCATTTCCTAGCACGCTACGAGCTATGCAATCCTTCCTCGGGAGCCTTAATTATTACCGCCGTTTGATTGAGGATTTGCAGTATACGCCGCTGTGTTATATGAGCTAAGGGAATCGGATTTCTTCGAGATCGGCCGATCTCAGCTCGCAGCAGGAGACGAATGGTCGAATGAAAACCGATGAAAGGAGGCTAAGGTTGCGACTACGATGCTTAAGGCTAAGATAGCTACAGCTCCCATGCTCAAACATTTTGACCCGGATCGTCTTCTCGTAATCGTGGTTAATGCTAGTAAGTGGGCTGTCTCAGCGGTCCTGATACAGGAGTGTGATGGCGTGTATCATCCGGTGGCGTTTACTAGCCGCACGTTGAAGCCCAATATGATTAACTAAGGAACGGTGGAGAAGGAAGTGCTGGAGTTACTTCGTGTTTTGGATGTGTGCTACACTACACTAGCTTCACGAGAGATCACTGTGCTGACTCGACACTTCACGCTAGCGTGGTTGATGCAACCTCGAGGGCTCAACGGGAGATTAAAACGGTAGGCTGCTTTGCTGTCGAACTGAACTATGGAGGTGAAGAGGTGCGAGAGAGAAGAGGAATAAATCCTGGGCATGTTGGCAGCGAGTATCACCCTCAAGAGACGAAATAGAAGAGATGCTGATCGCGATCTCCCCGCGTAAAGACTGCCGACGCAAGATATCAACACCACCACCAACGGTGGAAGCAGATGGGGAGTTGCTGGTGGCCAGTTTTGATGGATCGGCGAGGATAAAAAGAAAGGACGGTCGTACAGTGCTGTGATATGGATGCTACCTGAGTGGACGATCGTGGCGGCAGAATCCAGATACGTTCTCGACCTCACCGTGAACAAAGCAGAGTATAATGGCTTGCTATTATGCTTCAAATTACTTGCCGATCTGGACAGGAGGCGAGTAATTCTGTGTGGAGAATCTAATTTGGTGATCCGACAGATATGCGGCGAGATCGACTGAAAGACATGGGGCCTGCAACTCTTGAAACATAAAGCGTTAGAGAAATTTCGATCTTGGCCTAGTCACGCGTTTCTGCACATGAAGCGAGAATCGAACCAAAGTGCAGATCGACTAGCCAGCACATCATTGCAATATGAAAAAGGAAGAACTGTTGTATATGAAGAAGATCTACAAGATCTGAGGACTCTGAACCGTCTCGATGAATTGTTGAAGCCCAAGCAGGATGGGCATCTTGCTCGAATAACTGCGGCCACGAGGTCAGCCGAGAGGATACGCCATCAGCTTGAAGTGATACAGGAGGAGACAGTAAAGAGGATTAGGATTCGACGAACTGTACAAGCTCAAGATCAAGAGCGTTGGATCGTCCACCTCAAGAGCTATCTGAACGGCGATTTATCAAGCCTGGACGCTGGAGAAGTGAAGGTGTGCGCAAAACTAGCACCTGAGTACGAGATCGATGAGAACGGTTTGCTTTTCTTCTGCTCCATGGAGAAAAGAGAGTCAGAAGATCGCGATGGTTTGATGCGTCTAGTGATCCCAGAGACTTTGCAACAGGACTTTTTGCACCAATACCACGCAAGCCTGGAGAAGGGCCACCAAGGTATTGGCAGAACGTACCAGAAAATCAGATCGCGATCCCACTGGAAAGGGCTGTACCGGAGTGTGCAACGATATGTAGGCGAGTGTACCGATTGTGATACTGGAAAGGGATGTACGATGATCCATGGGAGATCGCCTGGTGATTTACAAGCAGCCTACCCATTCCAGATCATCGCAATGGATCATATCCCGTCGTTGCCTAAGTCTTTCAAAGGGAACACTGAGCTGCTCATTTGGGTAGATTTTTTCTCGGGGTATGTGATCGCAAAAGCTAGCTCGTCACGGACAGCACAGACGATTGCGGAGAATTACGAAGAATGCGCGTTCCGACGTTTTGGAGCTAGCGAGGCTATCAGGCACGATCGGGAACCGGGATTTATGTCCGATTTCTTCCGAGCCTTCAGCCAAATCGTAGGACATAAACAGCGTGCCACCATGGCCTACAGGCCACAAGCAAACGGAATGGCCAAACAAATGGTGCAAACACTGACGAGAGCGCTCAAGATGTATGTGGCTGATGCCAACCAACAGGATTGGGATGAGTATGCTGAACGGCTCACATTTGCGATCAACACCGCGCAAGATCGGATTCGGGGGGACACCCCATTCTATCTGATTCATGGGTGGGACCCGCGATCAACATTGGAAGCTACGTTATCAGTAGGGAACACGGGAACACGAGATCGCGACCAAAAGAGGTGGAGATACAAGATCCAAAGGCAATACCAACGAGCTCGATCTGCAGTGAACGATCACTTACGAGTCGCGATCCAGGAGAGAGCAGATCGACACAATGAAGACCTGGAGCCATACAAAGTCGAAGCGGGTACACAAGTATGTCTATACCTGGATCGAGTCAAGGAAGGCTACGTGAAGAAGTTAGATCATATGTGGCATGGCCCATTTCGAGTTGCGGATATATGTGGAGATCGCGCGGTGAAATTAGATATCGCAGGGACCCCATATCGACATTTTACGATTGTATATCTATCGAAGATGAAGAAGGTAAAGACGTTCCCTGAACGGCCGAAGCATCAGCTTACGATGGATGAAGTAGATCGCTTGAATTTTGATGAAGCTCTGCTACCAGAAGACAGTTGGGAGAGCGATCTTGAGGAAGGAGAATACGAAGTAGAAGAAATATTGGACGTGCGATCTGGTAGGAAAACCCGTTATGGGCGAGTACACCGACAGTTTCTGGTGAAGTGGAAGGGATATCCCGACCTGAGTTGGGTGGATGAGGCCGATCTGAATTGTGGAGCTATCTTGCAAGAGTTTGAGCGGAGCCGAGTGAGTCAAAACCGTGTCGAAGTGATGCAGTCTCACGAAGGCAAGTCGGACGAACATTAGTTCGAACAAGTATGCGGGGGGGTATCATGTGAGGAAGATGGGGTTGAAAGATGTGCTAGACGGTAGCACATGCTGATGGATGGAGCTAAAAGATGTTCTAGGAGATAGCACATGCTTCTGGATGGAAGTATGTGTGTGAGTATGGAGACATTCAATTAAAAAACCTAACTGAATGATATGAATCTAGAGCGAATTGAAGTTGTGAAAGTTGCGAGAAATGAATTAACAAAGAAAACGATTGAAAGACGTACACAAATCTGAAAGACGATCGAGCTCGAACACCGATCTTAGACTAAGACGATGGACCAGGCTTGAACTTGTCTTGTAGACGAGGGATCTGCGATCCGGATTGATCCCAGTAAGCGCTACGGAATTGGTTGCGCCAAGGATCCTCTTAGTCGGCCATGTCCAACGTCTCTACCAGGTCGGCTGGGTCGGCAGTATGCCCCAATCCAGGATTCCAAACTCGCTTTTCATGTATGCGCGGGTAATGCAGAAAGAAGGGATCGAGCAAGATATCCAGATCGCAGAGGCCGATGATCATGCCGCGTAGTATCGTCTTCACAAAATTCTTCCAACGCGCTCCAAAACAAGATCGACGCTGTTTCCGCTGACGCCAAAACGTTAGCAGGAACCGATCAGATCGTCGTTGAGCCGGAGAGATGGGAAACGCGTGCGTAGATTCCCACAGCGCATAGCGAGGACTGTACTCCAATTCCAAATAACGAGTGCCCATGTCCCGATACCACCCGGTTAGGGAAAACGATATCGGGTTCACGGGAATCACGATGTTGTCCCAGGTAGATCGAGCGTATAGGGCCGCAATGTGTCGCCGCGAGACTAGCCCAGACGCCCAAGTCCCCGTAGGTGGAGCCCGCCCGTGAGAGTGATGAGGAAATAAGAAATGTCAAAGCTTGGAATAGTGATGAAACAACAACTCGATCGACATCTCCCTCACGCAAACCATCGCGATCCGCGAGACTGACCAAAAAGCGATCTCAGAAGCTACCCGGAGGAAAGGTGCCAAATAGTTGGGAATTCACCGATCCCGAGGTTGCCAATGTGGTGGGAGATCGTCAAAGTCGGCAGCCGCGAGGACTCGGTTAGCCACTGGGCGTACCGGAATGGTGATGCTGTTGTTGCTATCAGACAGACGGCTGGAAGGGAGCGCAGTAAATCCACGGAGCGAACTAGCGGAGCCGATCTCGATGGGTGCCTTTTCCAGCAACGACATATCCTCATCTCCAGAATCACCACCATCATCCTGAAGGTCGATCACGGGAGTAGTCGCAACCGAAGCAGTCGAATAGGAGAGATAGCGAGGCTCCGGCTCGTTCGATGAAGGCGGACGTGACGGCTCTTGGCCGGACATAGTTGTCACGGACGGAACGAAAATTGTTGGAGTGGCCGCTGGGGAGTCCGGAGTTGTGGATCGATCGTCCGATTTCGGGTGGCGACGAGCGGCCGATCTAGATTGAGACATTACAGACCGAGTCAGATCATCCGAGCTATAGGCAGACCCGGTCGAATCTTCACTTCCCGGGCCAGCCCCAGAAGCTACAGACGGAGACGGAGAAGAAGAATCGGAGGAAGGCGCGGGTTAAGCCGATCTTGGAAGTCTCTTGGATGGTGTTGTGGGGTTCAACGATAATAGGCGGGTGCCCGCTCGGGTAATGGAAGAAATAATGGACCGTGATACCGGTTGAACACGCTGGCGCTTGGCCGGCGGAGCGGGCGATCTCGGTCGGGTATTACGGACACGTGATCCCGTCCTCCGGATGGCAGAAGCAGGAGTCGATCCCACCGAAATAGCATCTTTGGGGGTCGGATGGGGGGTCACCGCAGACGACTGAGAGCCGAGTATAGCACTATTCAGTGTATCAAGAAGCGCACGATGATCTGCCACGGCTCGATCCCGATCTTGCTACACCACTGCCAAGAGGTCGTCAACCGCAAGATGTTCTGCAAGCTGACGACGGAGGTTGACATTCTCGGCCTGCGTGTGCGCCAGTTGACATTCGAAAGGACCCAATCAATCCACTTGCTGTATGAGATCGCTGATGGAAGCTAAACCCCTCTTCGATCTTCGCTAGGGATCGACCCAACTCTGTATTCAACTAGAAAACTGCCGCGCTGAGGAGGGACTTGGCGGAGGCCAACGGGTCACGCTGATGTCGGCGGGTGTTCTATCCGCTTAAAGGGAGAGGACCTGTGCGTTCACGGTCCTCATCTGCTTTTCTAAGCGGGTCAGATCTTAATCGCTGGCGCGTAACAATCGTTCAACCGAAGAATCGTCGCCGACTGATCGCGACGGGTCCGCAGCGCCAGCCGACATTCTTTCAAAGAATGAGAGGCGTCGACATACCGGCATTGCATCAATTCGTAACGACGCTGAACGAAAGAGACAAATGGGGAGGCCGATCGGTACAGATAATCGAATTCTTCTTGCAGACGATCTACGCGCGCGACAGCCTCTCGGTGTGACTGCTGAAGCGCGTGGATAGGATCATATTGGCTGCGAAAAGTAGCCTCTTTAACTCATAAATACGAGATCGTCGCCAACGTAAGACGAACGGCGTCGGCGGAAACTCTCGGGACGTGCTCGTTGGTATCCACAATTGGAGTGGACCCACGACGAAGCCCACTAGTGGCCAGTGTGTCGGACCCATATGCGTCAAGAGGAGCTGACGAGGGGAGAGGGGCGATCGACTCCAGCGGGCAGTATGGCAATCTTACGAGAATCGGTAAACATCCGACCGGATCGAGATGACTGGGGAACCCAGGCCGATCTAGAACGGCGGGAATACGTTCCCCGTGATCGGGTGATCTGGGCAACGGAGGAGATCCGGTCGGACTGGGATGTCTTGGGGACCTAGGCCGATTCGAAATTGTGGAAGCATGCCCCCCGTGATCTGGCAATCCGGACGGCCTATCTCGATCCGGAGACAGAACCACAGTGGCATTGTCCGAGTAAGTCGGCGGAGTGGGGAGACGCGTCGGGGAGGTCATGAGATGGACTTGAGTGCTTGAAACGAAGTTGATTACTGACCGGACTGAAGCCGATTGCTGCCCAAACAGACTTCTATACTGGGACGCCAATCTTATATTGAAGATATTGCGGTAAAGTCATTAACTAAATGATAGGACTTGGATTGGTGTCCTCCAAGTTTAGGTGTCAATTACTGGTGGAAAATGAGACCATGGGACCTGGCAATCTAATAAGAGATGGGAGGCGATCCCAACGGAGAAAGACGATCTGATTCAACTGTCGTCAGATTGATGGGTATAGAACGATCTGAGACGGGGCGCGGAAAGGGATGATTTCCACGCTATAATCTGGGACAAGGAATGATTTCAACGGTGCAATCGGAGACAAGGGACTGGATTGCACCAAACAACCGATCTGAAGCATAATTACTCTGAGAAAGGTGCATTGGGGACCAGGAGATGTGAGGTGACTCTGTGACAAAGGTGCCGAAATCCATCAGATCGGTCACACTCTTTACCGGTCTCCCGAAGGGAGTACTGATTTAGGGTAATTATGGCCCGATCTGGAAGTGTGGATGTTTGTGGGAGCCCGTGGGACCGTTGTGAGAACTATGGACGGTCCTATTGAGCAGATAAACTTTTGAAGATGGTATCGGAGTACGCTCAATGGACGGAAGAACCCATATGACCGGATCGCACCGTATCGATCCTCAACAATCTCGAATTAAACATCAGATCGGCCATGTTCCCTGCTGACTATGGATATATCGGTGATGGAGCTGTTGAATCGTGATATACATGCTTGTGGATGGTTCATGAGTGATGTCTTAACGGTTCAGATTGAAAGAGCCAGTGGAAGCCGGTTGAATTGACGTCGCAAAATGGATTTAGACACATTCCACATTTTGAGTACTATTTTGGACTTTTGGCACCAAAGTTGGGTATTTGGTACCGTATTTGGAATTTGTTCCCTTTTCGGTGCCTAGGTACGGTATCGGGAGTATTGGCGCTATCTTTGAGGTGCAGATCACGAAATTTCGACACGTGTTCAAGGGAGCGGTCAGGCTTAAAGGTGATATCGGTTTAGAGAGTGACCTACAGTTTGGAATAGGCTTAAATATAGGTTGGCTATTAATTTGGTCTGTTAATAAACAGACTTGGACTCTACTTCTTCTGCTCACGACGCACGTTCCCCTCCCCTCTTCTCCGGGCAAGATTGATTTGGCTTCCCCGGCGGGTCAAGGCACGCGTGTCACAGGGACACAGAAGACCGATATCGGATTGTTGACCAAGATCGAGAAGAGCGATCTCGGGATATCTGGCCAGGATCGATCAAGTACTCAAACTCAACTCAACTGCTAGGGTAGCAGCCACACAACAAAGGAAAAGGAAAAGGATTTTGGATACAAGATCGCGAGACGGCTCAAGTGGTCAGAAGATCTGGACAAGGAGCTCAAGACAAGACCGAGCAAGACCGAGACGATCTACCGGACAGATCGGCACGTGTCATTTTTGCGAAACCAAGAACCGATATGTCCATATTGCGCACTTCCGGCAAGATTGGCCGATCCCGAGACCAGATCGGACCGATCTCAAGGCCAGATCGACGCAAGACTATCATATGCTGAGTGAAGATTTCCGCACAGCAAAGACCCCGATCCCGAAGACAGATTGAGATCGGTGTGATTCAAAATCAAGATCGCGACATCTCCAAATAGAGATCTCCGCGACTCGAGATCAGGATCGCAGAACCCCGTTCGTGGTGTGAAGATTTCCGCACCGGAAGCGAACGCTCAACCCAACCTCTCGTCGAGATCGACATCTCCCAAGGCCATTACGAAGAGCTCAATCCAGCCCAGCCGACGGATACACAAGGTGAGCACAAGGCTCTACAACAAGGCACGGATCGGAGTACCCCCTCCGTGAGTCGGCAAGTCTGGGCAAGTGGAAGATCGACCCTCACACAAGCGATTTTGGGAGATCGACTTCGCCACAATGGTGCGCGTGCCCGGATCTTCTGAGGCCTCTAGATTTCACCGTGAGTCCACTGGCGAAGATGTCAAGATCAAGCAAGAACCTGGGATTGAAGTGTCAGCGACAGAGGGATCGACGCAGACACGCAGAAGAACAAGATCCCCATTCCATCAGAGTTTTGGGAGGTGCTCTGATGGAATGAAAATGAAAGAGGAAGATCGAGAGATCGATCTGGAAGATAAGCCTCAGTTCCCTCCTAAGGTCTTTTCGGGGGCCACCGCAGATCGCTCTGCAAAGAGCAATCTGCTGGATGAAAATCCAAAGGCGAAAGCCAAACCTTACCTCCTCGTTGACATATCTCCTGACCTCAAGCCGAGGAACACTATCGCGAGATCGACCACATCTGAACGACCCACGACGAGATCAATGGGATCGGACGTCAAAGATCGCCAGATCGGCAGAACCGTGCAATCGAAGATCGGAGTCGAAGAGGAATACGATGAAGCACCAGATAAGATCGCGATGCCGAAGACGGAATGTAAATCGATGAAGATCGCGTCCAGGGAGGAGGAGACGACGGGTGAGGCGAGGGAGCGTGCGAAATGGAAATACTATAATGGCCATTTGAAGACGCTGCTCATGACGGATCCAGTGTTCAAGATATTACGGCCCAAGTTGATTGGTCATCTGGATAAGCAGATCTCGGTCCCACCTCCAGAGATTAACAAACTTGACGCGATTAACTTGATTTTGCAGATGTTGGACGACATGAATTTCTGCGCTAATGCTTTTGGAGGAGGTGAACTGCTGAGTTGCAGCTTGGAACAGTTGGAGGACGCAAGAAGCAAGTTCGTGGGGATCATGACACTTATGGTGAGCTAAGCCACTAAGCCTAAAGACAAGATCGCTATACACTCGGACTCACTCCGATAGCAACTCACAGGATCTCCCACTATGCCTCAGCTGACTCTGAGATCTAGTCAGACGAATCCATCAGAATTCGCTGGATATCTCTAGGACCGTCGGGAGGAACGTTCATACAGGACCGGATCGGCAAGGCCAAGATCTAAGCCTTTAGGAGCAAACCAATATCGACGTACAATCACGGCCAACCGGTGCACCTATGAGGTTTGGAGATCAGGAAGATTATGATCTAAGTCGATATTTTAATATGGCGATGAAGAAACACGAAGCAGAACAACGATTAGCCCAACGAATGAATCGACAGCCGCGCCGTGATCCATATCGCCGTACTTTTGCTCAACCCTCGCAAGAGATTTATGACAAGCCGGATGTGGATATGGAATCGGTGGAATCCAACACTTACGATCAGATCCAGCAGGAGGTAGAATATGATCCGGACGATCTTTGGATGGCCGAACCAAGGCGACCTCAAGTTGCCGCGACCGGTGTGACTAACGATACCAAATCCGTCATTCAAAGGATCAGAACCTCAGCGATCCATGAGTTGAAAGAGTTCTCGGGAACGTATCGAGAAGTAGACAAAGCACAGACCTAGATCGGCAAAGTTCAATCGGCGTTCTTCCGGGACCTAGCATCGAACGAAGAGAGATGTCTGGTTTTCGGCAATCTCCTGGTAGGCCCAGCCCGCTACTGGTACCGACAGCTGCGCAGATCAACGAAATCCAATTGGAAAGAATGATGAACAGCTTCCTCTTGGAATGTGCGGGACACGGGATGTCAGCGAGCCGGCAATATTACCACGCGAAGAAGCGGTCGGAAGCTAAACCCTCTACAGTACTTGCAACGGCTCAACGTGATGGGAATGCAGGCGAAGGTACTGGTGAAAAATGGAGCGCCAGGTGCACGCAAGGAACATGTCAACCATTTCATTGACACCTTGGACGATCCCGATCTCTCCGACCAGCTGCTACTACTGAATGTAGTAGATGCGGATGCCATGCAGGAGAAATTGCATGAATATCAGCAGGGTAGATCGCGTCAAGGGAAAGTGATGATGGGGTCGTCCAAGATCAGACAGAAGGGGACGCCTGGTCCAGCACTTTCTAAGCCTGTACTTGCGGTGAGGATGGTCCGTACCGAGGATATCAGCAGTGAGTCAGAATCGGACACCTGGTCCAGCACTTTCTAAGCCTGCACTGGCGGTGAGGATGGTCCGTACCGAGGATATCAGCAGTGAGTCAGAATCGGACACCAACGGATCCGATTCGAAAGATTGATTGAGATCGATCCATATGGCTGCCACTACGGATCGGCGAACACCATCTCGCAACGCTTCAGCGAATATGAGATCGGTCGATCCGAATACTCGTCGAAACTACCAAGATCGCAATATGCCATTAAGGCCGTGTAACCATTGCGGATCAACTAAGCATGGAGATCTCGGTTGTTGGAAGCCGCTCACGTGCCAGAAATGTGGGCGTAAAGGACGTTCCACCGACAATTGCTTCTTCGTGTGTCGCGCCTGCGGTGAGATGCATGACCCGGGAAAGTGTCCCATGGAGGAGTTCTACAACATGATCCACCAGTGGTACGTACCGAACAAGCATGCAGGGATGCTGCCAGAGAAGGCCAAGAAGATGTTAAACTAGAACGCTCGCCAGGTTTGAATCACGTAGAGACGAGCGTTCTGGGCTCTGCATAGTTGCATACGTGGAGAAAAAGAAGACAGATCGCGAGAGTAAGCAGAATGCCGATATGGAAACAAATATATCTCGTTCGAAGTCAAAACGTGTCACTTCTGTCTCCAGTCTGAAGAGGATCGACGAGTACTCGCGATCTGAACCAATATGGAGATCGAGCTTGCTTATGGTGAATCTCGCGGATACCGGAAGCATTATTCGCCCGGGAAGTGGTTAAGAAGGCGAACGCTGTTGGCAAGATCAACAACGTGAAAGCAGCTCTGCTTTTTGATTCCGGTTCTGAAGTGTCGATTATTGATACCACCTTTGCTCGTAAGGTCGGTTGTCACATTGACCAAAGTCAACGACAAGAATGTATCGGGATCGGAGAAACTCCGTACATGACGACAGGAATTACCAAGATCAAGGTAACACTTGCGGGATCACTGGAATATTATTGCAATGTATGGATAGGCGATCAAGCGGGACAAGATGCAATTTTAGGGACGGACTGTATGGTACCTGCCGGGTTGCGGGTCGATCTGGCTGACGGTGCGTTGTGCCTACCAGAAGAAGTCTGTATTCACATTGCAGGACGTCGTCCCGCGTACGGATCGAAGATACAGAATGTGACGGCGAATGACCAGCATATAGTGATCCTGGTCGGAGAGTCAAGAAAAGTAAAGATTGGGATCGGTGGGGCCAAGATGAAGTTGTGAGTCACAAGAGGACCAGATTGGGTACCTACGGTGATCTCGGGGTTGGGCAGAAGAAAGTATCTGCAGATGACCAACATTGGCGATCGAGAGATCATACTGCCCACCCACACTATATTAGGCGTGTGGATGGAAGGCGATATGATACCACGGACTCGAGGCTTTTTGTTGGCTGGATCGGGGAGGTACAAAGAGTGGCAAACTCTGGCGTATAAGGCTACGACGGATCGCGTGAAGGAACTTCCAGAGGACCAAATCGGACCGTTGGTAGATCGCCTAAATACTTCGTCCCTTAACGTATCATGAAGCGACCCTCCGATCCGCTAAAAGATATACCTCGAGCGGTCTATATGGTAACGCGGCAGGCCGGGAACGAGAATTCGCAAAGAGCAGATACCGTGGTTACGGGGGAAGGAAGGATCAATGGAGTCGGATCGACCTCATTGGATGAAGTAAATCTATCGCCTATGAATAACGACCACGGGATCGGAACCCGATGTGCAATGAAAGGGGATCACGAGATCGAACAGGGAGGACAAAGCAATATACTGTCTTCATAATACATCGATCTTGTAGACAACAGATTAGAATTAAATCAGCCCGAGGAGAAGAAAGAGTCGGAGGAGGAGAAATCGCCCAATATTGGCAAAACTAAGATTGCAGGAGCACCAGTCTATTATCACGAGAGTGGAGATTTGTTTGCTGAAGATATCGAACAGCACCTGGCGGTGTTACCAGAGATGTCCACGGCTACGGAAGAAGTGGTAATTGATGACATTCAGATCGGCGATCCAAATGTGCCTCTCACCACGGATCAACAGCGGCTCAGGTCGCTGATCTGGAAGAGCCGTCACCTTCGCATGGGTAAAGGTATTGCTCTACTGCCAGCAGCACGAGGGGCGATCTGTGATATTGATGTCGGTGGTGCCAAACCAGTAGGACAAAGAGTCCATCCGGTTGCACCTAAATATCGGGAGAAGTTGTCCGATCCCATCAAGGGAATGTTAGCGGCCAAGATCATTCAACCATTCACGTCGCCTTGGGCGTCTTCGATAGTGGTGATCATCAAGAAGAATGGAGTGGATATTCGTCTCTGTATTTATTATCGAAGAGTAAATTAGCTGACGAGCCTGATGGTTCATCCCATGCCGTTAATTGACGATCTACTGGAGGATTTGGATAAGGCTCTATGGTACTGTTCGCTAGACATGGCTAGTGGATTCTGGGTCGTGGAAATGACCGAACGAGCAAAACTGACCTCAGCGTTTGTCACGCCGTTTGACCTGTTCGAGTGGCTTCGAATGTCTTTTGGGCTTAAGAACGCGCCCCAGATCTACCAACGTCTGGTTGACAATGCGCTGTATGGATATCTCAAGATCGGCCAGAGATCAGCTTCAGATGGCCCGATCGACGTGTTCAAAGATGGAGAACCTGGGACAGATCGACGGCCTTTTAAACTGGGACGCCGATCTTATATTGACGATATTCTCATACCGGCCACGTCATGGGAATCTTGGTACGCAAAAGTGGAACGACTGCTGGAAGCATGTGATAAGTGGAATCTGTCTATCAGTCTCACAAAGAGTTTTTGGGGGTGCCGTAAAGTCGATTATTTGGGACATCGAGTGTTGTTGGATGGTATGGAGGCTCAGCCCAAGAACTTGGAAAAGCAGGTCATCATCCCATTTCCTAGCACGCTACGAGCTATGCAATCCTTCCTCGGGAGCCTTAATTATTACCGCCGTTTGATTGAGGATTTGCAGTATACGCCGCTGTGTTATATGAGCTAAGGGAATCGGATTTCTTCGAGATCGGCCGATCTCAGCTCGCAGCAGGAGACGAATGGTCGAATGAAAACCGATGAAAGGAGGCTAAGGTTGCGACTACGATGCCTAAGGCTAAGATAGCTACAGCTCCCATGCTCAAACATTTTGACCCGGATCGTCTTCTCGTAATCGTGGTTAATGCTAGTAAGTGGGCTGTCTCAGCGGTCCTGATACAGGAGTGTGATGGCGTGTATCATCCGGTGACGTTTACTAGCCGCACGTTGAAGCCCAATATGATTAACTAAGGAACGGTGGAGAAGGAAGTGCTGGAGTTACTTCGTGTTTTGGATGTGTGCTACACTACACTAGCTTCACGAGAGATCACTGTGCTGACTCGACACTTCACGCTAGCGTGGTTGATGCAACCTCGAGGGCTCAACGGGAGATTAAAACGGTAGGCTGCTTTGCTGTCAAACTGGACTATGGAGGTGAAGAGGTGCGAGAGAGAAGAGGAAGAAATCCTGGGCATGTTGGCAGCGAGTATCACCCTCAAGAGACGAAATAGAAGAGATGCTGATCGCGATCTCCCCGCGTAAAGACTGCCGACGCAAGATATCAACACCACCACCAACGGTGGAAGCAGATGGGGAGTTGCTGGTGGCCAGTTTTGATGGATCGGCGAGGATAAAAAGAAAGGACGGTCGTACAGTGCTGTGATATGGATGCTACCTGAGTGGACGATCGTGGCGGCAGAATCCAGATACGTTCTCGACCTCACCGTGAACAAAGCAGAGTATAATGGCTTGCTATTATGCTTCAAATTACTTGCCGATCTGGACAGGAGGCGAGTAATTCTGTGTGGAGAATCTAATTTGGTGATCCGACAGATATGCGGCGAGATCGACTGAAAGACATGGGGCCTGCAACTCTTGAAACATAAAGCGTTAGAGAAATTTCGATCTTGGCCTAGTCACGCGTTTCTGCACATGAAGCGAGAATCGAACCAAAGTGCAGATCGACTAGCCAGCACAGCATTGCAATATGAAAAAGGAAGAACTGTTGTATATGAAGAAGATCTACAAGATCTGAGGACTCTGAACCGTCTCGATGAATTGTTGAAGCCCAAGCAGGATGGGCATCTTGCTCGAATAACTGCGGCCACGAGGTCAGCCGAGAGGATACGCCATCAGCTTGAAGTGATACAGGAGGAGACAGTAAAGAGGATTAGGATTCGACGAACTGTACAAGCTCAAGATCAAGAGCGTTGGATCGTCCACCTCAAGAGCTATCTGAACGGCGATTTATCAAGCCTGGACGCTGGAGAAGTGAAGGTGTGCGCAAAACTAGCACCTGAGTACGAGATCGATGAGAACGGTTTGCTTTTCTTCTGCTCCATGGAGAAAAGAGAGTCAGAAGATCGCGATGGTTTGATGCGTCTAGTGATCCCAGAGACTTTGCAACAGGACTTTTTGCACCAATACCACGCAAGCCTGGAGAAGGGCCACCAAGGTATTGGCAGAACGTACCAGAAAATCAGATCGCGATCCCACTGGAAAGGGCTGTACCGGAGTGTGCAACGATATGTAGGCGAGTGTACCGATTGTGATACTGGAAAGGGATGTACGATGATCCATGGGAGATCGCCTGGTGATTTACAAGCAGCCTACCCATTCCAGATCATCGCAATGGATCATATCCCGTCGTTGCCTAAGTCTTTCAAAGGGAACACTGAGCTGCTCATTTGGGTAGATTTTTTCTCGGGGTATGTGATCGCAAAAGCTAGCTCGTCACGGACAGCACAGACGATTGCGGAGAATTACGAAGAATGCGCGTTCCGACGTTTTGGAGCTAGCGAGGCTATCAGGCACGATCGGGAACCGGGATTTATGTCCGATTTCTTCCGAGCCTTCAGCCAAATCGTAGGACATAAACAGCGTGCCACCATGACATACAGACCACAAGCAAACGGAATGGCCAAACAAATGGTGCAAACACTGACGAGAGCGCTCAAGATGTATGTGGCTGATGCCAACCAACAGGATTGGGATGAGTATGCTGAACGGCTCACATTTGCGATCAACACCGCGCAAGATCGGATTCGGGGGGACACCCCATTCTATCTGATTCATGGGTGGGACCCGCGATCAACATTGGAAGCTACGTTATCAGTAGGGAACACGGGAACACGAGATCGCGACCCAAAGAGGTGGAGATACAGAATACAAAGAAAATATGTGCGAGCCCGATCTGCAGTGAACGATCACTTGCAAGCTGCGATCCAGGAGAGAGCAGATCGACACAATGAAGACCTGGAGCCATACAAAGTCGAAGTGGGAACGCAAGTATGTCTATACCTGGATCGAGTCAAGTAAGGCTACGTGAAGAAGTTAGATCATATGTGGCATGGCCCATTTCGAGTTGCGGATATATGTGGAGATCGCGCGGTGAAATTAGATATCGCAGGGACCCCATATCGACATTTTACGATTGTATATCTATCGAAGATGAAGAAGGTAAAGACGTTCCCTGAACGGCCGAAGCATCAGCTTACGATGGATGAAGTAGATCGCTTGAATTTTGATGAAGCTCTGCTACCAGAAGACAGTTGGGAGAGCGATCTTGAGGAGGGAGAATACGAAGTAGAAGAAATATTGGACGTGCGATCTGGTAGGAAAACCCGTTATGGGCGAGTACACCGACAGTTTCTGGTGAAGTGGAAGGGATATCCCGACCTGAGTTGGGTGGATGAGGCCGATCTGAATTGTGGAGCAATCTTGGAAGAGTTTGAGAGAAACCGGGTGAGTCGGAACTGTTTTGAAGTGATGCAATCTCACGAAGACAAGTCGGACGAGTCTTAACGGTATGAGCAGATAGGCTAGGAGATAGCACACTCTGATGGATGGGTTTGCAAGGTGTACTAGGCAGTAGCATACGCTGATGGATGAAGTTGCAAGATGTGCTAGGAGTTAGTACATGCAAATGGGTTTATCTACGTGTGTGAGCATGGATGTAGTCAATTAAATTACCTTACAGAATGAAATGGGTCGATGAAAGAATCGAGGTTGTGGAGGGTAAAAGGATATAATTACCAAAAAAGACGATGGAGAGACATACACAATTATGGAAAAACCATCTGGATCGAACATCGATCTGGGACTAAGATAATGAAGCAGGCTTGAACTTGTTCTGTAGACGAGGAATCTACGATCCCGGGTGTGCCTGATACGCGTTGCGGAACTAATTACGCCATGGATCCTCGTGGTCTGCCATTTCCAACGACTTAAACATGTCGACTGGGTTGTCGGAATACCATAAGTCTGGATACCAAACTCGTTCTTCATGAGGGCGCGGGTAATGGAGGAAGAAAGGATACAACAAGATATCAAGGTCGCAGTGACCAGCAATAATACCGCTGAGTATCAATTTAAAAAATCTTATAACGCCCTCCGAAGCGAGATTGACGCTGTTTTTGTTGACGTCAAAACGCTTGAATGAACTGATCAGATCGTCGTTGAGCCAGAAAGGTCGGAAAAGAATGTATGGATTCTTACCAAGCTTGCTGGTGACTGTACTCAAGCTCCAGATAGCGAGTACCCATGTCCCAATACCATCAGGTCATGGAGAACGATATGGGATTCACGGGAAGCTTGATATTATCTTAAGGCGCTGTAGCGTATAGAGCTTTATTATGTTATTGCGAGATCAGTTCAGGTGCTTAATTTCCGTGGGCGGAGTCCGTCTGTGAGAGTGGGAGGGGAACAGGAAACGACTGGGCTTGGAGTAGTGGTGGAACAGCAGCTCAATAGTCATAGTTCTCACGCAAAGCATCGCGATTCGCAAAACTGACCAAGGGGCGATCTCGGAAGTTTTCCGGTAGGAAGGTGCCAAATCATTGAGAATCCACAGATTCCGTGATTGCTAAAGTGGCGGAAGAAAACCAAAATTGATAGGAGAGAGGACTCTGTTAGCCACTTGGCGCACCGGAACGGTGATGCTGTTGTAGCTATCGGACGAATGGCGGGTTAAAAGTGCAGTAACTCCGTGGGGCGGGCTAACAGAGCAGATTTCATTGGGTGTTTCTCCCGGCAACGACACATCCACATATCCAGAATCATCACCATCATCCTGAATGTCAATTACGAGAGCATCCGAGACCAAAGTAGACGATTAAGAGAGATAACAGGGCTCCGGATCGCTTGGTGGTGGCGGACGCGAAAGCAGTTGGTCAAGCGTGGTGGTCACAAACGAAAGGGAATCAGTCGGGGCAGCCTGGGAGGGGTCTGGAGATGCGGATCGGAAATCCGATCTAGGTTGACGACGAGCGGCCGATCTCGATTGGGACAACACGGACCGATTTAGATCATCCAAGCTAGAGCCAAATTCGGCCTATTCCCACTTTCCGATTCAGGCCCATAATCAGTAGATGGAGGCGGAGAAGAAGAATCGGATGAAGGCGCTAATGTGATCGATATTGGAAGTTTCATGGAAGTTGTTGAGGGGTACAACGCCAGTGACCGGGAACCTGATCGGGTTGCGGGAAAACCACTAAACCGTGACCTTGGTTGAATACTCTGACGCTTAATAGGCAGAACAGACGATATCGATCTGGACGTACGAGCAGGCGATCTCGACCCCTGGGAAACGGAAGCAGGGGCCAATCCGGCCGGAGTAGCACTCCTGGACGTCGGCCGAGCGGTTAACGCAGGCGACCGGGACCCGAGTATGGCACTATTAAGTGTGTCGAAGAGAGTCCAGTGTTCTGATGCGGCCTGATCCTGATCCTGCTCCAACATTCTTAACCGTCCGTGTATTTCGCTATAGTCCTCAAGCTGACGACGGAGGTTAAGATTCTCTACCTGTGAATGTGTCAGCTGACCTTTCAAAGAAGTCAAATTATCCACTTGCTGTATGAAATCGCTAAGTGCAACCAGGCCTTCTTCGACTTCCGCTTGGGAACGACCCATCTCCCCTATCAATCTTGAAAATTCTGCTTTAAGAAGGGATTTGTCGGAGGTCAGCTGGATATGCTGCTGTTGGAGAATATCTTGATCGGCTTGGAGAGATTGGACCTGAGCCTCCAAAGTGTTTATCTGCTGCTCCAGATTGGCCCAATCTCGATTTTCGACACGTACCAACTCTTGCAGATGATGTAACTGCGCCGATTGATCTTGAGTGGCCTTCAAAGAAAGCTTCCATTCGCCTAAAGAGTGTGCGGTGTTAACGTATTGGCCTTGCTTCAAATCGTACCGACGCTGAACGTAGGAGACAAGGGGAGCGGCCGATCTATGCAAAGAGTCGATCTCTTCTTGCAATCGATCTCCCCGCGCAATAACCTCTCGGTCAGACTGCTGAAGCGCGTGAAATGTATCCTCTTGTCTGGAGAAGGTGGCCTCTCGATCCCAGAAATAGGAGATTGTAGCCAACGTGGTTCGAACGTCGTCCACAGACACTCACGGGGAATCAACTGCGGTGTTAACGATCGAAGCGATTTCACTACGAGACTCTCGAGTAGGCAAAGTGTTTAACCTAGACGCGTCGAGGCGATCTGGCGAGCCGTGAAACGAGCTTGGCTCAGGTGGTCGATCTGGCGATCCCGTGAGGATAGATTGCGATCCGGCCGGACCGATATGGCTTGGAGACTCAGATCAATCTGGAACTATGGGAGTATACCTCTGTGATCTGGATATTTGGGCGGCGGAACTCGATCCGGAAATGGAGACTCAGGTCGATCTAGAACTGTGGAAGTGTGCCCCCGTGATCTGGTGATCTGGGCGACGGGTCTCGATCCGAAGACAGAAGCACGGTGGACCCTTCCGAAGAGTTCGGCGAGGTGGGGAGACGCGTCGGAGAAGCCATGAGAAGGACTTGAGTGCTTGGACCGAAGTGATGATTGATTAAACTGAAGCTGATTGCTTCCTAAAAGACTCCAGTACAGAGGGCGGTTGTGGAAAAGTCACTAATAAATTTTGGGACGCGGATCGGTGATCACTCAGTCAAGACGTCACTATCTGGCGAAAAACGACACCTATTAATTTAGCGATCCAATAGGAGACGAACGATGATCCTCACGGAGATCAACGATTCGACCCAGCTCTCGCCAGAATGATGGAAATGGAACGTTTTTTAGACGAGGAGTAGAAAGGGATAATATCAACGGACCAATCTGGGACGAGTCGCATATATTTAAAATTTTCACGGTTTAATCTAGGACAAAGGAAGGGATGAAGTCAAGAAACCCACCAGAAGGTTGATTAAGAACAAGAAAGTGTGTGTCGAAGCAGGTAAAGACTGGGTCACGAATCTAAACCCTAAGCTCTCTTAATATACGAACATTTGAGACATCATGTTGACAGATATCGGCATCGGTCGTGAACATTGTGGCAAAAGTACTCATGGAAAGGTACATCTGGGAACAGGTGGTGCTATTAACTCTGTGAAGAAGGTGTAACATCCTGCAGATCGGCGACACTCTTTACCGGTCTCCCAAAGGGAGTACTGATAAAGGTTAATTATAGCCCGATCTGGAAGTGTTAATATTCACGGGAGTCCTTGTAGTTATTTTAAGACATGTGGAGGGTCTCGTAGACCAGATAGACACAGAAGGGTGGTTTTGGAGCACGTACAACGGACAAAATAAAACCTAATGCTAAATTGCACCGTACCGATCCTCAAAAATCTCGAATCGGGCCAATAGATCGGTCATGTTCCCTGCTGACTATGGATATATCGGTGATGGAGCTATTGTATGATGATGTACATGCTTGTTGGAGATCCATGAGTGATGTCTTACAGGTTCAGACCGAAAGAGCCAGTGGAAGCCGGTTGAATTAACGTCGCAAAATGGATTTAGACACATTCCACATTTTGAATACTATTCTAGACTTTTCGGTACCAAAGTTGGGTATTCGGTACCGTATTTGGTGTCTAGGTACGATATCGGGAGTATTGGCGCTATCTTTGGAGCACAGGTCACGAAATTTCGACACGTGTTCAAGGGGGCGGTCAAGCTTAAAGGTGATATCGGTTTAGAGAGTGACCTACAGTTTGGAATAGGCTTAAATATAGGTTGGCTTTTATTTTGGTCGGTTAATAAACAGACTTGAACTCTACTTCTTCTACTCACGACGCACGTTCTCATCCCCTCTTCTCCGAGCAAGATTGATTTGTCTTACCCGTCGGGTCAAGGCACGCGTGTTGCTAGGACATTGAAGACAGATATTGGATTGATGGCTAAGAGCAAGAAGAGCGTTACCGGAAGATCTTATCTGGATCGATCAAGCACTCACACTTTACTCAACTGCTAGGGTGTCAGCAACAACAGAAAAGGACTGGACACAAGATCGCGAGACGGCTCAAGTGGTCAGAAGATCTGGACAAAACGTTCAAGACAAGACCGAGCAATATCGAAGCGTTTTACAAGGCAGATCGGACCGATCCCAAAGCAAAACCAACGCAAGACTATCATTTGCTGAGTGAAGATTCCCGTACAGCGAAAATCCGATCCCGAGGACAAATCGAGATCAGTGTGATCCAAGTTTTAGATCGCGACATCGCCAAAAGTGACTGCCGCGACTCGAGATCAGGGTCGCAGAACCCTGTTCGTGGTATGAAGATTTTCGCACCGGAAGCAAACCCTCAACCCCAAACCCTCAGCGAGATCGACATCTCCCAAGGCCGTTACGAAGAGCTCAATCCAGCCCAACCGACGGGTACACAAGGTGAGCACAAGGCTATACAACAAGGCACGTATCGGAGTACCCCCTCCGTGAGTCGGCAAGTCTGGGCAAGTGGAAGATCGACCCTCACACAAGCAATTTTGTGGGATCGACTTCACCACACTTTCGGTCCGGGAGTCACCTGTCAGCCCATCGACATGCTTCCCGGCCCCGCCAATTTCCGGTCAGTGAAGTTGCTTCGTCGTGTTTGCCTGATCGACGCGAAGCCGAGGTGGGTCTCCAACGGTAAAAGCCTGATAACCAAATTTCCTGTCGATTGATTCATCCAAGAGAATGCCGCCGCCCTGTGCTCCTTGTTTGCAAGCGTCTTCACCTCCAACAAGTCGCATTGGCGATGTCATGTACGTCAACGTTGAGAGTTCTATCAACGTTGCTGATCTGCGTCGGACGCTGAGACGCATGAACCACCTAGACTAGCCGCGTGAGGTGAATCTGGTGCATATTTTTTCCACACGTTTGGAATCGCCACGTCCGCTGCTCGATGCGTCTACGCGTCGATCCATCCGGCAGGCCACGTCACTCACCTACTTGGTCGCCTTCGCGTTTGGGGCTGAAGCTGTGCCTCTCGATTAAATAAGTCGGTAGCTTCATTGTGCGTCGCGCTTGCGCAGTCGGAGCGGAGTTGCACAGCACGTAGTCGAAGAATAGAAGCCGCGATCGCCGAGTCCGTGATTTTGCACGCCATTAATTAAAGGCGACCCGGATGAAAGCTTCTACTTGACAATTAGATGCGTTGAAGATTACCGGGGTCATAAAATTACCGAAGAAGTCAATTGTCAATACCGATACGGAAGCCGCTTGATTGTCCACTCAGCGCGCTGACCGAATTGATTCGCCGTAGCGGATTATCTCCATCTTGCAAGTGGCGATACAAGCGCAGGACAGCGACATCTTTTGCCTTACTGGTCGACTCGCCGAGTCTCAAGCCCAGCAAGCAGCTATCGACGGATTCGCAAAGGCGTATTACCGCCTGTTGCGAGAAGCCACCATGGCTATGTGTAATGGCGATGATCACGCCTTGCGTGATGTCGGGGACTCATTGACGACCATCGACGCGTGATAGTCGGATTGCGAAACAGTATTTGGCATCATTGTGTTCCGTGGCCCCTTTTTCCTAGTCTCGCTACTGCGGCTGTGATCGGCATCGACGATCCGGGCTCGAATCCGCGTAAGATAAATTTATACTCTCGCTTGTGTCGCTTTCACGATCAGCGGTTTCCCGACGCCAACTCATTCGGCTCGAAGGCGGGTTACCAAGTATTATCACTTCGGATCGATTCGATTGGATCATGAAGTGAGTTACCGAGTGGTATCTCGTCAAGCAAAGTTTGTTATGCGTTGATGTACTTTGTTCCTCCTGGAAGCTCGTTGGCACTCTCGTCATGGTCACCATATTCTCACCCTCAAATTTCCTATTGCTGTTTTCAGCCGCTGCGTCTCTTTCGCGTGGCGAGCTGCTTACCGAGAGAAACTTGAGTGCACCGTCGGCTCCAGTCACAATAGTCTAGTCGTCTAACTCGCCGAGTCCGGCCTCTTCTTCTGGTCAGCCGTATTCGCCGACGCCTGAACCTTTGCTTTCCTCTTCATTGTCGTCGGTTGATCCATAGAATAAGCTTGGAAGCGGCGATAATGTTTTGCCTTTGCCTTCGCCTGTCATCTCCCACGCTCGACGATGTGACGGACTCTCAGGCTCGTCGAAGTACCAGGGACCGCCTCTTGCCTATCCCATTAAATTTCCCGGGTAGTCAGGCGGTCGTGCGGTTGCATGTATCTCGAAGTCGAGGTTGTGTTTGTCCTCCAACTGCGTTTATTGGATCTCGACGAGTCGTTCTTCCGGTGTCTGAATCGACGCCAGTGACTGCGTCTGCTTCCTTGCCCCAGACTACTGTCTCAACGGACTTCACATCATATTCTTCTACTACATGATTTGCTTCTACAGGCATGAACCCAGTGCCTTCGCCCCGTAGTTCGATCGCCGTGCGATCTAGCGCTTCTTGAGGTCAAGGTCGTGTTCAGCACCCACCTGTGTCAACTAGATCTCGACGCGTAGGTCCTTATGTTTCTGGATCGGTGTCGGTGGTCACGTTGGCCTCGCTGACGTCATTTCCTTGCCCCAGACTGTTGTTGTATCGGTTATTTCGCCTCCTCCAGCGTTGGCTTCCGTCCACGCGACCTCATCGCCGCCGAGCTCTTTCAATACTGCTGCGGATCCAGTAAAGCCGGCGAAGAAGAGCGAGTCGAGTCTTTTGTCCGCGTCTACACCCGCCAAACGTTCCCTAAAAACACTTTCATATGGACCTCGTAACAGAATGTCTAAATCTTTGCCTCGGACGGTGTCGACTCGTCGATCAAGCAAGTCTTCATCTGAGGCCAGTGAAGCGCTTGAGATTGTTGTCGCATCTTACTTTTCGGCGTCTGTGGTGTCGGCACCGCATCTCTGTGTGCCCCTTGCAGTGCTCCGCACCCGCGCGGCGCAGGCAGTGGCACGCGATTCTCGTCAAACGCCAGCGATTCGGCAGAGTCTTTAATTTACATTTTACCATCTAGATTCATCCTAATGTTGGGCTCAAATTACTGCCGCTCGGTCACCTCTCCGCATGGAAGATATCCATGACCAGCCTGTTGTCGCGGCTACTCCCGTATCAGTGGCTGCTCTCCGAGCAATATTTGACATGTGTAACCTGTATCACCCTTGCCAGGTGACTCTAGGTTTATTTCCGGACTTGCCCATGTTTGTGCCTGCGGCTCGTATTCATGATGCCTGGGCTAGCCTCTCGTCTTCCAAACGGTATCTTTGGTCGAGTAGTATGCTGTATGCTGTCTGTGACGTCTGGGATCGATATTGAGGGTTAAAATAATGAGTTCGACTAAGATGAGACTATCGGTTTCCGGTCGAAGGTGTACGCCGCCTTGTGGGAAAGAAGCCATTGGCTCGTCGAGTCGAGCGTCTTGATGGGTATGCACCCTGATATCGATTCCACCCGGTCGACTATTGACGTGGGCTGTCTTTTGCGCTCTGATCGGAATACTGCGCTGCTCGCAAGCGTCGTGGAGACCTCCTCTGGATGTCCGTTAAGTCCCTTGATCGTGTACTGAACGAGGCAGTCTCTATGCGGATTTCTGACGGGCCGGCCCTGCTATCGATCCCGAGCTTAATTTCGAACCATCCGGGCCTCACTACCTGTTCGTAAGTCACGCAGGGTGCCTCTAAGTCCTGAATGGTTTGCCGAGCTCAATGCGTTGGATGCCTCCGAGCCATTGCGGGTCCGGTGGTTGACTTGGCCAGCGCAATATTCCTACAATAATTGCTTTAGGCCACAACATTCTGAATTTACCAGTATTCGTGCCGGTGTTTGTTTCTGAGAGCGATGTGGTGTCTCGTATTGTCGAGGACGTCGACTGAAACATATTTGTTCCTTCGGCTGTACGCCTCGCTGCGCCCATTCCTGAGAACTGCTGTGACGCACATATTTTCGCCTCCTAGGTCACTCAGAGTCCTACTTCGCGACCCAAAGATTATGTGATGCTCGTCACTGACATCTAATTTTATTGGTTATGCTGCCGCGAGGGTGTCTCGACTAGACGAGCATTCCCTCAACGAGTTTTTATAATCCATTCGAATAATTCAGTCTCTTTCTTTCATGTACCTTATTTGATATGGACGCATGGTTTCTCCCTCATCTCTGCCTGCTTATCATCACATAGGTAATGTTGTTAGTGATAGTGGTACGTGGAATAGTACTCATCTGCCATTCGCACCATCTTCAACAATTTCCCTCGCTTCTTCTACCTTAGGGTTTCGTATAACAAACCTCCGCACAACATATTAGATAACGGCTCTCATGTCGGTGTGTCATAGCCCTTCCACTTCACCAGAAAACGTCTCTGAGTCCTGCCGATTTTCTTCGAAATGGGTTAGCCTTCAACCTCGATCGCTTTTTTTTCTTATATCCTGCTAGCTATATCCATATCTCAACTATCCGCTAGTAAAAGTACTTCGACAAAATCAAACTGGTCGGTCCCAGCGATTTCATTTACCAACCTACGTGTAGGTCGTTTACCATGATCCCTGAACTTCTTCAAGCGTGAGATATGTCCGACATAATATAATTTCAACCCGCTCCGGTATGGTATTTTTAACTCAAAAGCAAAGTCCTCTACTCGCCGCTTAATGAGAAACGGCTCATGTCATCGACGAGCTAGCTTCTACTACAGTCCAGGTTTACTTTCTCCATGAATAGCCATACTCGATTTACTTCGCCGAAATTTATTTTGGATGGCGCATCTCTTCAATCATCTCGTTGAATTGCTCCTTGAGTATGGTCTAATTGGTTTGTTTGTGAAAGATTCGTCGTTCCGCCGGGTTTAAAAAATTGGTGTCTTTTGCTCGTCAAGCATTCTCACTCACTTAGTATCCTTCGCAAGCCTGAATGCGATATCACGTTGTCGGTTCGATTCGTGACGCGACATGACCGGGTCTGCTGAGTCTATCGCTTTCTGTGACCCGGTCGGCGTTCGCCGGATTGACTTGGTCATGGCTTTCAGTGTAAAGTGCACGTTCCCCTCATATACTAGGTAGAAGGGAGTCTTCTTTCCCGCAGATTCCCTGTAATTATTGATCACATGTACTAATCTCTCGGCTATTACGTCATAGTCTTCCTGAATAGGTTCTTCTATATACACGTGCACTGCATGTATCATTTTCTTCACGCTGCGTTCTTGTTTTTCATTTGCTTGGGGTCTGTAGCTCAACGTAGCGCGCGATTTAGACCCCATTATATCGACGAAAGTTTGAAACACTTCACTCATGCATCCTGGGTCTCTATCATGAAGAATGAGGCTGGGGGTCCGAAACGACGGAAGATGTTTTCCGAATGCTTTCGCAGCCTCTAATGCCCCTGTTGCACTCATGGCCTTGGCACTCACAAATCCCGTGAAGTGATTTAAATTGGAGCAGCGCCGTATTCCCTCGTCAAGTTACCGGCAGAGGGATAAGAAAGTCCATTGACACCACCTGAAAAGTCCGGTCGGATATGACATTACCCGGCGAGTGGCCGGTAAAGTGAGGCGTGATCTTGCAGGTACTGCGATCTTCACATGCTTGAATGTATTTCGTCCCTGGACCGGCCTCAATGCCCGGTCCGGTGATAGTCGGACTTCACTCTATGAAACGTCGTTACGATCCCTTGATGTCCGCCTTTTACAGAGTCATGACAATTTAGCAGAATCACATCGATCAGAGTAGTTCGAACTACCAACCCGTAACTTTAGGACTTCGTTCAGAAACTACCTCGACTCGCAACTCCGTCCTATATAGTAGGGTATACCATCCTCGCTCAGTACAAAATATCCTACGATTCTCCCCTCGTAGTTGACTTGTCTATAAGTCAGCTTGTCGAATTAGCCTCTAACGAATCTCGTGAGTGTAGCTTACTTCTCTACCTCATCTTGATCTTTCGAGATACTTTTCTGCGCTCGGCTTGTATGACTAGCGGATCGATGTCTTCCATACTCGGTGGTTCTCGGCACCTAGGCGTTTATGTCGGGTGCTTTGTTACATGTCGAGTCTTGGATCGTCGAGCAGCCCTATTAAATTTATCCCGCATGTCTGCTTCCTCGAACGACTCTGACGCTTGATCGTTCTTGTCCTGGTGATTTCTCGCCCGGCTTGGTGTGTCTAGATTTTGTTCGAAATTGATTGATCAGCAAATCGGACTCGTCGAGATCTACTTCGCGTAGTTGTGGTCATCTTTGGCGGTTCTTTCTTTTCTCTCGACGCGAAAGACTCAACGAGTAATCTAACATGTATGTGTTTAAGCTTCTGTAGCTAGATAAATCCTCCTGGGTCTTCCACCACTTGCCCCGATTTTACTATCAACGCTCCGGTGGCCAGCGTTTCCGCGGCCGCGTTGTAGCACCGTATAACTTGCAAATACCAGAAAGAGTTGAACTGGGCGACTGATTTGTTGTGACGCGCTAACATCAATTGCAAAGAGTCTTTATTGCGAGTGATCACCCCATAATTTGCTGGATTGAGAGCCCAAGGTCACCCACAGTAATCAAGTCTGTCACTTTTTGTTCTGACGCTGATTGCGTTCCGTTATTCATTCCTGTGTACTCTGCAAGATTCACTGTCGTTGCCGGCACGTAAGCACTCGCAGCGATCATAATGGTCCATTCCGGCAATCTCCTCAGTAACCACAAGCAGCTTCCGAATTCCCCATGCTTCTCGTTCTTTGCGGATCCATCAAACGAAAGTACAAAACAACAAACGTCGGAGGCACTTGCGCGTAGAAAAGCTCCGGATTCTGTCAAACACTCACCGAATGTTTGGCGGCTGGGGCAATATGTCCTAACTACTCGTCGAGGCCGATTGTCGTCGTGACGGACGCTTAAAAAAATTGGGCGAATTCCACAATGTGCTCGCTCACTCTCTTTGTTACGGGGCACACCCTTGCGTGAACTTAACGCAAGGGTTTCGGTGCCCCGACAGACGTACACGAGGCAAACGAAGAAGCGTATATAAGGTAAAAGCAGAACTGTTATATTAATATAATTAAGTCTTTAACCACTGTCTCTCTGTTTGACTTAAGTTAATTATGCTAATATAACTGAGTGTATGGTGACGTCTCGTCACCACTCATTGCGCGCGTCTTGCGGCGATTGGTGGGTTGATATCATCAAGATATCAACCAATGAACAGACTCTTTGGTCGACCCATCAATATCACCACGATTGGTGATATTGTTAAAAGAATATACAACATAATATTCTTTATTGTCATTATCTCTCAAATGACAATTTCCATGTAACGGGCTGCCCCGTTACATCACCCCCCTTAACTGATAGTCACCGTGTGACTATCGAAAATATGGCGGTCTCCCGTTGGGCACCAGTGGGACAGGGAGCACTTGTTGGGTCCGTTCCATTTACTTTCCGCTTGACCTCGCATAGTTAATATGTCTATGCGAGGTGACTCAAGACCCGCATATCCCGGTGCTGTGCCAGCCTCTGCGGCAGACGATTCGTCGTCTACTGCTCCTTATCCGCCTGCAGCAACAGGTGCTGCAGGTGCACGCGGTACCACACCGCGTGCGCATGATGACCCCGACATTGAGGTCGTCTACTCTGGCGAGTCAGACGTGTATGACTCGGGCAATGGCCTAGAGGCGTCTCGATCACCGGCGACGCCTCAGTATTCGCCAAGGCCACGGCCGAACGAACGGACTCGTGATTTGCATCACATTCTGTTCGGCAGTGATGATGATGATCAGGGTGGTGAGGAGTATTACTACTTACCACCGCCGACTCGTGCCTCTTTGCACGAGCGTGATGACGATGGCGTGATCCGTCGTCAATCTGGGAGCCGTGGTACCGACAAAGGTACCACTGTGAAGCATGATGAACTGAAGCCGTGTCGTTTGCCCGAACAAATCATCAATAGCTTGTCTCACGAGACAAGCCAACACCATCGAATACCCTTATTTGATGCGACTGAGCTTCACGGCTTGAATTATAGCACGAAGAACTTTCGCGCTGTAGAACATTTTTACCTCGATGTATTTTTTAGACATCGATGGTACAACGGCAACCAAAAGCGTGACAAGGCCTTGCTTTTGGCTGCGTGGAACGCGTTCGTCCAAAACCTAAAGAATTTTGGACGAGAAGGGTGGCTTAAGAAACTTGAGGCGGTACGCCTAAAGTTTGAAAAGCGAACGCCAACCGGTACAAGGTATCGGTTGCACTGTTTGTCGAGTGAGGCAGACATTCCTTGCCTCACATGGAGAGACCCTTGTGCGAGTTGTGTTGACAACTCGCAGCGTGCACATAGACGCGTGTATTCCCTAAGTTCGCCCTGGGGAAGGGCACACATCTCGGCTGAGATGCGGGACGCGATTGCAAACTTGTAATCCGTCTACAAGCGCCTAGGGCCCGTGTTTACCGATGGGCCACAAGGTCAATTGGATGAGTCTCGTCATACTGGTGGACGAGACCTTCGACATCCATCAACAGCTGAGCGCGGGGCTCCCAGCTGTTCCAAGAGGGTCGATTGTCCCGCCACTGGACGAGGTAGCTCGTCCTTGATCCTGAATCGTCACGGTGATTCAAGATACTCTCCACTAGATAGCGTTGACCACCGTAAGCATCCACCAAAGGATGTGGTGGAGGAGGAAAGACCTTCTCCAGATGATTCGGCTCACCATCTCGACCCTTACGAGATGGATCGCGCAATCGATGAATTTCGCGATGACTTGAAGCACGAGCGCGACCGGCGCTACGCTTTGACTAATACCGTGTGAAAGAACCGCAAAGATCGCGATGCTGATCGGGCGAGAGATCGCGCCGATTGTGCCACAGCGCAGCTTCAGGTCGAGCGGGATGTCCGCTCCCTTTACGGCGAGCTGGCGACAGCTCGCGGGGAGATACCTCGGTTGAGTTCCGAGGTATCATATCTGCGCGACCAGACGGATCGTCTGGTGCGCGAACGCAAGAACTTGATGGATGTTCTTGAACGTGGGGGCTATCTTCATCGGAAGAAGAAGGCTCGTACTGACAGTACGGCCTAAGCCTCCCCGCGTAAAACGTAGGATGCGTGCGCATCTTACGTGACAATTCGATCTTGTATGCATTGCCCTTGCTATGCAACAATTGAAATGGATCAATGTACTTCGACAGTAGTTTACTACTGCCGACACTAGTGAATGCATGTCCAGGTAAGTTTACCGTTGTCAGTAGTACTAGGTCGTTAACTTTGAATGAAAGAACATTTGCACCTCCATTCTTGTCTGCGTTCCGTTTCTGGTGGTTCACCGCATTTGCGATGGAGTCCTGAACGAAACGGACTACCGCCTCTCGAGTCAGCAGGAAGCTCTCCGCTTACTCTTTGTTTTGTCTTTCAGTGCGCTTCGTGCGCACTGCTAAGAGATTGTTTCTTCTTCAGCGAGGTTATCCTCTTCCTCGCTGGCATAATCGTTGACGATGCTGAATATACCAGCATCATACGAGTCACTAATAGCGTCGCCGGCATTATTGAGGTGATCTTCTTCATCGATGTCGACCTGATCGACATCGGCATCATACGTGACGACGTTAGCGTCGACACGTGATGAGCAAGAGCCAGAACGGTTTCTGCTCGAGCGAGTCCCTCCCCCCTTATCCAAGAGTCACACTCTAAAAGGGCGGGAACACGTGGATGGCGTAAACCATTCACGTAAAACGGTGTGTGCTGTGTGGAAGCATGCACCGAATTATTGATGGCAAATTCCACCATGGGTAGGAATTCGCTCCAGCTCGGAAACGAGTGGACATATCCTCGAAGGATCTCTTCGAGGACACGGTTCGCACGTTTCGTCTGACCATCTGTTTCCAGATGGTCAGAAGTAGACATCATCAATCGTGTTCCCAGAGAACGGAACACGGTTTGCCTAAATGCTGCCGTGAACCGAGGGTCACGGTCGGATACGAGTTCACGGGGTAACACGTGGAGTCTAAAGACCGTGTCTAGAAAGACACGAGCACAACCTTGAGCCTTGACCGACTCAGGGACAGCAGCAAGATGGACCATCTTGCTGAATTGGTCAACAAACACAAGAATGCCATTATTCTTGTGAGCGTCTTCGGGAAACCCGAAGACGAAGTACATTGAAACGGACTGCCAGCACTCTGTCGGAACAGGAAGAGGCTGCAATGGCGCATGGGATGAAGGACTAGGCTTCACCCGTTGACGAACCTCGCAAGCACGTATGTACTTGCGGACAAAATGATACTGGCGTGGCCAGTAAAAGTCACGACTTTCCGTGAGGTAAGTCTTTTCTCTACCACGATGGCCGCCTGTTGGGGCATCGTGACACTCATACATGATGCGTAAACGCAAATCATGATGAGTGGGTACGACGACACGAGGCGTGTCGTCGGCAACAGCTGTATAGTACAGCAATCCGTTGCGTGTACTATACCGATCCGATGAGGATCGGTACAAAGCCGGTAAATCCCTCATGGATTTACCGGATGGATTCACCAGATTATCCATCAATCGCAGAAGATCCTTATCTTCCGCGTACGCCTTTCGTACGTCGTCAAGTAAACTTGACGACGGAACACTGGCTGTCAGTGTCGCAACATTGGGCTTATCCTCACTAATGAATTGTGCGTCCGGCTCTAAATCGGGCCGGCGCGAGAGCGCATCAGCGACGACATTGAGTCGTCCTGGTTTATACTCCACGGAGAAGTTATACTCCGCGAAGAAAGACAGCCACCTCGCCATTATTTGCGAGAGGTGTGGGCTGTTTACGGCCGTGCGTAATGACGCATGGTCCGTATAGACGATGAACGGTCTATCTCCCAAGAGATATACGCGAAACTTAGACAGTGCATATTTCATGGCAAGGAGTTCCTTGTCATGCACTGGCTTTTTGCGCTCAGCTGATTGCAGCTGACGCGACCGATAATAGATGACGCGCACCGCGCCATCTGCGTCGAACTGCATTAACGCACAGCTGATTGCAAAATCGCTGGCGTCACAGACCACATGAAATGGTCTGTCCTGATCTGCAATCGCTAATATCGGCGGCTGCATCAAGCTTTGCTTGATACCTTCGAAGGAACGCTGGCACTCAGCGTTTCATGACCACTTGACATATTTCTTGAGCAATCAAGAAAGATGAACAGTCATCTCGGCGTAGTTGCGCGAGTACTTGTGCAAGTACGCCGCTAGCCCAAGTAATTTCCTTAGTCCCTTGACATCGACTGGCACTGGCCAGTCGGTGATCGCCTTGATCTTTTCGGGATCAGGGCGTAAGCCGTGTTTACCCACGATGCACCCAGGAAGTGGTGTTTCGCTAGCCGCGAATATACACTTCTTGAGGTTTGCGTACAACTTATGCTTTCGCATAAGTTGAAGAACCTGGCGAACGTGAGTTCTATGAACTTCAACGTCCGTCTTTCCGTCCATAGCCCGGATATGGACGAACACATCGTCGAAGTAACTCGGTGCGAAGTCTCGCACCGGTCTCAACAGATTTGTGACACATCTGTTGAATGTTGCAGGGGCATTGCTCAGCGCCTGTGGCATAACTAGCCACTCCCACAGCATCCCGCTGGGGGTACTCACTGCTGTGAACCGGATGTCCCGTTCACGCATGAGGATCTGATAGAATCCATCCATCAGATACATGGACGAAAAGATGGTACTCTTTGACATACCATCTATGATTACGTCCTTTCTCGGTATCGGCGTCTGAGCCGGTACCGTTTCAGCATTCAATTTGTTGAATGCGTGTACTATCCGCCACCCTCATGTGGCTTTTCGCACACAGAAGGTCGGAGAGCTGTGAGGGGATGTTGATTCTCTCACATAGCCCGCTGCTAAGCGATCGGCAAAGAACTTGTCGATCGCTAGTACTTGTTCACGAGGCAGTGGCCACTGCTTCATGACACAGTACTTCGAGCCCGGTTTATGCTCGATCTCGTGTCGAGTGCATTTGTCTTTAGACAACTCGCATGGCACGGATTCAGGGAACACATCCTTGAATTCGATCAAATCCTTATACAAAGGATTTGCCTAAAGTGACTCCCAGGATTGGGACGTGTATCGCTCAATCCGAGTCTTCTCATCGAGGACACTTTCGTCCATCGATGAGCTGCTGAGAACCCGTTCGTTCTCAGCAAATACTGTTGCCGATCGAATATCGTCCACATACTCATCCTCTGTGACGAGTATGCAGATCTGCTTGACGTCGCCAATACGCAGATCACGCAAGAACCGATTCGGTTCTAGCGTTAGAAATTAAGTTATCTCCGAAGTTAACTTCGGAGGCACAATCAGATCAAGCGTATAAGCGCCTACGCTTGATCCGTCATTAACCAAGACGTTCAACGTCTCGGTTTCTTCCTGGGAACTTGCTTCCACAGGTTGCTGAGGGCCTGATCCCTCAGCAAGTGACTCTTGAGGAATTCCTTCCTCAATTACGTGCAGACTTATTCCCTCGACGTCTTCCGACTGTGGCTGTGCAACCAAAGTCAGGCACCGATCCTCTACGGTCGACTCTCCAGTCGACCTAGGATTTCCATGTTGCCCTTTGAAGGCAACAGGTTTCTTACTTCTAAGATGCTGCCCGCTAGGCATGCATCCATGTCCCGGTCCACTCGACGTATTCGAGTGGTGGAACTTCGGCGCAGCCTGTACTCCTGTACAGCCGCCGGGAGCTTGCTCCACAGTGTAGTGATCAACTACACTGTGATCTTGTGCAGTCGTGCTAACGACCGTACCGCAAGTGAGGCCATCGCACTCACTCGCAGAACATCCACACGCTTGTGGACGCTCCAAGATGTTCATCAGATGGCCATCTGATGAACAAGTGACAGGCATCTTCACGGATCGATGCTGCCAGCTCACCCTTGGCTCGTACTTTCTGAGCCAAGGTAATCCCAGGATGACATCAAATTTGTAATCCAGATCCAATACGATGAAGTCATCATCGTACTGTTCGCCGTTCAACGTGTAGTCGATTCCTACTACACGTTTCTCAACGGTAATCGATGCGCCTGTTGCAAGGCGCACCGTCATTCTCGTGAAGGGAATGTCGCGCTCAACGAACTTGAGCCTACGACCCTCTAGTGACTGGCGTCGAACAAAGTTGTTCGACTCCCCACAGTCTACTAGGGCACGAAGCGACAAATCATTTGTCGCTTCCAGCTTCAAGGTGATGAGCGAAACGTCATCACCAGGTGCAGAGACACACAATGATTGTGTATCTGGAGCAACTTTCGTCAAGAGATTTGCAAATTCTTTTGAGGTTGCTGGATCAGTAGGGCGCTCCGCCCCTACTGACCCCGACCATTTTTTGATGGTCCGTCTCGCTGTTGCGGCTTCGCAACAGCGCTGGACCCACGCCCATTGCCCTTTCTGGCAAATGGTCGTTCATTTCGCTCAGTACTGTTTGGTACTGGGCGTGGAGCACTACACTCGTATGCGTAGTACCCTAACTTCTGACAGCGATTGCACCTCTGCAATCGCTTGTTGTTTGAAGAGCGAGGTCTCTCGCTCTCAACATAGCAGAGGTCCATTGGTTCTGGACCTTCAATCTCTTGTCGTCTTGGTGGACGATAAGAGTTTGAGCTAGCATGAGCCTGTCTCATGCTAAAGGCTTCCTGTTCCGCGGCTGATATCGCATCTTCCAGCGTATTCAGCTCAAGGCGGAACAGGTGGCTCCTGACGGGCCCTTCTGCGAGCCCTTGCATGAACACCGTAATCAACGTGTGTTCATGTACTGGGTTGGCAGTTATACTACTCGCGAGGAGTCGTATATGTTGAGCGTAAGCGTGCACATTACGCTTACCCTGCTTGAGTTTCAGAAGCTCTGAACGAGCTCTGAACGAGCCCTGAACTCAGCCCGTGGCGGCTCAAACGTTTGTCTTAGCCGGAATTTGAAGTCATCTAGCGACCTAAACACATTTGGGTCGCTACTCTCGAGCCCCAGGGACCAAGTTTTGGCACGCCCTGCCAAGTGGGTCTGAGCAAATGTGAGTTTCATTTTCTCATCTTCGACGCGACGATCCCTTAGGGCTCTGTCGAGTTCGACAAGCCACAGTAACAGGGAGTCTTCCGGAACTTCACTGTACTTGGAGATGTCAACTTTCATGACATCGGGACGACGCGCATGCGCCGTCCCGCCCACAGCAGGATGGAATTGCTGCTGTCTCAACAGCTCTGTCTGTTGAGCACCGAATTCTCTCAACTGCTCGGCCTGTTGAGAGCCCTGCTGGTGAAGCAAGGCTACTTTCTCCCTTTCGGCGACAAGTTCATGTTGTATGAACTTGGCTATAGCGGCATGTTGTTGGTCTCTGTCTAGAGACTCCAACATGGCGCTAATGGCGAACTCGCCTACGGTAGAACTCATTCGTTCTACCGCACCCCATTCGATGTCACTCAAATGGGTAAACCCTTCACGCGTGGCGTGAAAGGTCTTTTCATCATCCAACATGTTCACGTTAAATGTTGTGGTCCTTGGAAGGACTACAAAGCGCTAACAGGTGTAACGGGGCACACCCTTGCGTGAACTTAACGCAAGGGTTTCGGTGCCCCGACAGACGTACACGAGGCAAACGAGGAAGCGTATATAAGGTAAAAGCAGAACTGTTATATTAATATAATTAAGTCTTTAACCACTGTCTCTCTGTTTGACTTAAGTTAATTATGCTAATATAACTGAGTGTATGGTGACGTCTCGTCACCACTCATTGCGCGCGTCTTGCGGCGATTGGTGGGTTGATATCATCAAGATATCAACCAATGAACAGACTCTTTGGTCGACCCATCAATATCACCACGATTGGTGATATTGTTAAAAGAATATACAACATAATATTCTTTATTGTCATTATCTCTCAAATGACAATTTCCATGTAACGGGCTGCCCCGTTACACTCTTAGTATTCAAATAACACGGGGACAGTGATACAGCGAAGCTGACGGCCCTTCCGTATAATGCCGTGGACGTGAAGAACAATTCCATCGTAGAGAATAGAGTTTATATGTGGACGACTTTTCCAGCAAGGATATTATGCGTTAATATTTAGCAACTTAAGCATGTAGGCGGGCTCTTTCAGCTGCCTCGCACTACCTCAGCGTACACCTTCTGCGCACAACGAGGAAGCGGGTTAACCCGGCTTCTCTCGCGTGTAGCGAGGGTTGCTGTGCTGGCTCCAATTAATAGGGGCCTCGCAGTGACTTCTTCTAAGCTAAGTGTCGCGCGGAGTGCTAACCACTTCCTGCGCACACTTACACGATAGAAATTAAATGTAAGACTAATTTATAATTAATGTGTGAGAATATAGATCTAATCGACTATTGTCTAAAACACATTGATTGAACGCGTACCCCAGTGAGACGCTGTCCCTACGTGGCGATCTTGTAAAGATCGCGGATGACGTCATAGCACGACGTCACACTGATATGTCTTTTGTATTCACACCAAGCACAATATCAGTGTGGATACACTTGTGTGTACCACATACACTTAAGTAAGTACGCCCTAGTTGTACCACTCAAGTGACAGGCCTAAGTGCGTCTGCGCACTTAGGATCCCGCTTTTGTAAACGTTGGACTAAAGTAACCCACACTTTTGTGACCGTATGACTAACTTGCGTGGGACGGGGTTGACCCCGTTGTAAAGCAGCGCTAGCACTTTGCGGTCCGCAGGGTGGTGGCTTTTTCGCTCTCTTTCAGACTCGACAATAAAATTGAATCGGGTGTGTCATTCCGTGATGCGTTTGCATCAACGTACTTCTAAACGTCTAGTCATTAGCAAAACCCATCACATGGACGTCGGCTGTGGAAACAGAGTGACTCAGGACTGGAGCCTTAATTATTTATTGTTGCAGCATAGCGAAGAATGCGCGCGCCGACCACGTATGATTCTAACAAGAAGTCTTCACGCTTGAGTACTTCCATGTACAAAACGATGATATGAATGAACCGACTGTAATAGTTAATCGCTCCGAGAAACACTTGCATTCCCTATTTGACGCTGGGAATCGCCACTCAGTGATTTTCACCAGTTTGGTCGGGTCGCCTACAATGCTCTATGCTGTCACTTTGTGCGATATAATTCTACTTTAGGCTGCACAATTTTTTTCTCTGTGAAGCTAATGCTAATTGAACAATCCGTTCAGCATAATAACAACCGTTCGAGCGCATCTAAACATTCCTCGAAGATTCAACGTTGAATCATATACCGACCACGAATGATCGACGATGAAACACTTGGACAGCTATATACTCAGGATAAAGACGTTTTCGCTCTCTAGTTTTACACACGCCGGAGTTCGTCGAAAGCAACAGTGACTATTCACTGTTGGTTGATGCAGCACTTGATTACTATAATGAAAAATGTGAACTGAGGAAGTTATAGGCGAATTGAAAACACTAATCAGTATCATGAAACCCTCCCCCTCTTCTCCCTTTGCACTGGTGTCTTCCGTTAAACACTGGAGACGCGGGAGGTCCAAGTGGACTATCATGTAACCCTTGTGTCATCATACCATCTAACAAGTAAATTTGATGATACCAGGAACTGATGTTATTAGCGTAGATTTTGACAGCTGCGGTCCTTCTGTAACAACCTTCCCCCTGGCGACGATGGATATTCTACAAAAGACTCACGTTTTACCTTGTGAAATTGGCATCTTAGTACTTTGTACGTAGGGCGAGAAAGATCCTTGGTCAATATGTCTGCGAGCTAGGATTTTGCTAGGGAACTACTTCACGTTCACAAAATTTTGGCAATCTCGTCTTAAATATAAGCGGTACCTTAGAGCGATGAGCTTTGCGGCTGTTGTCATAATTTTATTCTTCATGGTACTGATGGCGCTCTATTCGTCAATCATGATGCTAGGCACGATTACGACATGTGATAGTTTCACGACAAACTGTCTGATCTATCCGCACTCCGACACACTCATTGTACCAGCAATAAAATTCGCTTCCAAGCTAGACATGGCTACAACCGCTTATTTATTTCGATCTCCATGTAATTGGTCGTCAGTTGATGGCAAGTATTGAACCGCCCGTAGATTTTCAGTCACTCGGTCATTAGCTCAATCAGCGTCAGACCATATTATAAAATCGAGTTAACCGAGTATCATAGATTCACTTGACTTCTAAAAGCGCAGCCCACGATCTGATGAACCCTCAAGATATCGAAATATATTTTAATAATTTTTTAGTGGCACTATTGTAATATCTCAAGGTGCCTTGGTGCGTAGTTCACTGCAAAAGGTATGTATAGAGCGTTGAGTTTACGATCCAAAGGAGCGTAGCGAGGGCTTCTTGTACACGATCAATGTCGAAAATATTTGCGCTTTCGAGTTTGTATTAGTCGGTAAATGCATCCATCGGCGTCTCAACAGTTCTCACGTTATCCAGATTGAACTTTTGCAGCGCGACGTTCGCCATGCTCTGTTGCGACAAGAAGAAGATTTTATCTGTATCGCGCACCGTTATATCAAGAAACTTTCGCACTGGGCCCAGAATTTTTATGCTGAATTCTTATTCGATCTTTGTTGTAACGCTCTTTAAATCTTCATCATCGTGAAACGCAAACAGTATATCATCCACGTAAATACCCATAGTTATTGCATGCCTATTCTTGTCGCTCTCATAGTAGATGAATGGGTCCAGCTTTGACCCCTTAAAATCGATAGAGGTTATCAAAACGTCGATCGTAGCGTTCTAGCAGCGTCCTGGATATTTGAGACCGTATAGTGGATATAGAAGTTTAAGCACATTGCTGTCTTCTACGTTAAGCTTCTGGGGCGCTATAATGTAGATGAGTTCGCGCAGCTGGCCCTTTACGTAGGTATCACAGACGCCTATGTGTGTCAATTTTTGGACCAAGCAAGCTCGCAAGAGCAAGATATAGCTGCACACTGCTCATATTTATAACTGGAGCAGACGTCTCGGAGAAATTCACACCATACTTTTCACTGAAGCCTCGTGAAACAAGTCTTTCCTTGAAGCGCTCCACGTCACCATCAGCGCCGAGTTCAGCTTTAATACCCACTTGCTGTCGAAAACGTTTATCTTCTTGCCCGGCTCGTTGACCACTTCCCAAGTACCATTTTCGACGAGTGCGTCGAGGTTTAGCTGCATGGCCTTTATCCAGTCTTCCCGTTCAGGTAGCTTCATGGCTTCGTTTACGGATTTTTGGCGTCTAAACTTTCGAAATGATCATCCCTGTAATATTAAAGTAGCGCGCGGGATTGACAATTGGCATCTCTAACGCCGCTATACCAATGTTCTTTCGTATTGGGCACATAAATCAGCATCAGACGATGCGCCACTTAAATCATTTAAGATAATGCTGGTATCAATTTATTCTCAATAAATTTCGTCATGGTCTCCATAGGTACAAAGGCTGTCGACGCCGTTTAAAGACTTATTTAGAGCCACGATAGGAAGGTCTATGGGATGTATGTGCTGTAAGACTTATACTTCTTAGTGCACTTAATATACTTTCTATGACCCTTGTTTATTTCGTCGTCACCGATAAAGACCCCGTAATTAACTTTTTTGTAGACCTATAGCCTTGTTTTTCAAGTGTACTGTGACCTTTTGGTCCCACTCAAGTACGCAGCCAAGGTTACGCTTGCATTTTGTTAGCACTTCAATGGGATATTTGTTTTCACCGCTTGCGCGTGTAAGCAACCGGTTCCTCAATCATGACTGGTGCTTCCGTCCATAAAAATTGTGGCGAGTATGGAGCGTCGAACATCATTGCTCGCATACCGTCAATTATGATGCCGTGGGGTTTCTCAACCGTCCCTTATAAAACTGAATCATCAAACTTGATGAGTTGCTGTCAAAAGCCGCGCTCGTTGCACCATGAATTCATCGCTTTAGTATAGAACTCGGTGTCAATCCGAATGACTTAAATTTTGACCTAGTATTGCCGTGTGAAACGTAGAATGAAAGCGGTCTGTCTGTCGAACCATACGAATTTATTTTGTATTAAAAACACTCTACCGTATGTTGGCGCATCGTCGACTACGTGCAACGAATGCGAATTCTTAATGTACACTTGTGGATTGTATTTCGTCTTTATGTCAACTTCCAGAACTGCGCCTCTCTCATCCGTTGGTACCGATCGCAAAGTGTCAGTCAGTGCCTTGCGACTTCGTGCTTGTTTGACTTAACAGCAGGTACCGTGTAGCGGAGCTACACAGCTCCTTAAGCCAGAGGAAGACTTAGCTCTCTACAAGCAACTTTGGTTTTACGAACCTGACTCAGAAAGTCAACAAGCTCGAGAGCTTACGGTCCCTGTTCCAGGGGGACTAAACGATTTAAAAGAATCACAGCACATAGTGCTCAGGAGCAGCTACCTTCACAGGTATTGCTAGCTCCTACCGATCAAAGACGCCTCGAAAGGCACGTGTCTTTCAGTAATCAAAAAGGAAACTGATCTTTATTCTTTTTTTAACCTAAACGAACACCTTAGCATAACGTACTTAGTCTACCCGCTAATGCCTTGAATAAAACCTCTCAAAAGATCTCGTAATCAATGGTTAACAGACATCAGTATTCAACAATTAATACTGTGTTTTAATATCACTCTAAAGGGAGCCCCAACCTTGTGTGCACCACACCTATTGTCGACTACCAGCCGACGTGTAACCCCGTTACCCCCCCCCACCAGACTGACGTTATCTCAAAATGTCAATCGAAGTCTTTTCTCGAAGGGGACGGTGTGTGTGCGCTTCAACCTTACGGTTGGAAAAACACAAATACCATGGCATCGCCATCCCATGAGACCTCGACATCGATGTGGAGGTGGATTATGGTAGCGATACCGATATCCATGGTGAAGAGAGGACAATGTCCGACTCACCAGTGCAGAAGGCAGCGCCTCATACTGCAATAAACCCATTTGCCGAGCGTGGCGGAGCCAACGCGCCATCGGCGCCGCATCAAACACTTGTCGTTGCGATGCCATCATTGCTAATCCGCTCGATGAGCAATAAGAGTTGGCTATCCAACGAGAGGAGAGCGCTCAGCGCCGTATGCTGCTTACTGCAACCCTTGAGGGTCGTCGTTGCTATCTGTTCACACAACTCAATGTGGAAGAGCGTATAAGCCAAACGACAGGTCGTTCTCTGGCAACGTGGGCCATTGGCGCTGAGCCAAAATCTTTTGATGAGGTGGCGAGTCGACAGGCACTTTGTGAGAGGTACCTGCAACCTTACTTGACAACTCAAAGTCAATACAAGTTGCGACTTGACACGCAGGCACGGGGTGCACCGTTTCCACCGATGAAGGGTATACCCATCCTCCTATTCGCAGGCGAATCTCAGGAGGAAGAAGACAACGCTTTTGCTCGCTGGGTGCATCGGAAACGACACCTCAGCAGCGTGTTAGCTCTCAAGCAAATGCCGATGTGGCAGATGTTCGTCTAGAACGAAAGCTTCGGTATGATTACGCCAAGCTTAAGGCCAGAGGCCAGTTGCAAACTCGCAGACGCTATTCTCCGGCTGTGTCAATTGATGTGGGTGCTGCTCATGCAGTACCCAACTACCCACATGCCTCCGCCACTATTGGTGAGAAGCGCTCTCGGTCGAGGGATGACCCCTGCCACGATATTCAAAAACATCAACGGCGTATGGGCAATTCTGCCGAAGGAGTATCTTATACTCCCACAAGTTTTCCGACTTCGGTTACCCTCGCCACTTCAACAGATGCTGGTACTGGCCCTGACGACGACGTCGTTTCAGAAGTCGCTCCACATGGAACTGGCGGTTCCCTTGCTCATCGAGCAGCGTCGGAGGTGGTCAGTATACCGAAGGAGGAGCATGAGAAGGTGCTTTTCGAGCTGAGTGGTCTCCGTGAGACATTGGGTAAGACCCAGAGTGCGTTTGACGCGATACGAGCCCGTGTCCAAGCGTTGGAGTTGGGCTAATCCCGGATGGAGGCTCAGCTCGACCTCATGATACGGATTCAGCAACCGATGGCAAGGCCAACGTATGCGACGAAAGCGCCTCGAAGTTCACGTGGGACGGATCCCGATACGGCTTAAGCAAGCCAACGTAGAACACGGGGTGTGTGCGCAGTTTAGGCGGAAGGTTGAGCGTATACGCAAGTCCCTTCTTGGCGACGACCGTGAATGGTCCAATGAAGCGCGGGCGCAACTTTGTCATGAAGACGGCGGACACTACATATGTCGGTAGGTTTTTAGCATTGAGTAGAACTTGGTCTCCGACCTCATAACTTTCAATACAACCTCTGCCTTTGGTATCAGCTTGATCCTTCTGTTTGTCTTGGCTATCAGCCAGTGCGTCACGCACATGTCGTAAGACATTCAATCGCGTTGCGAGAAACACGCTTACCTGTTTTTGAACAGTAGCAGGGCTGATATCAGCAAGCCGATCGGCAACTCCTCCCCCACCAAGCCCTGAACCACGCAGTGGTAGCGTTAACGGAACGCCAGGGTGTGTGTGAGATCATTCACATACAACGGTGTATAGCCAGTGTAGGCATGCACGGCGTTATTCAACGCAAGCTCAACGAGAGGGAGCACCGAACTTCAACGATTAGACGTTTCAGCGCAAACACTGCGCAAGACGTCACCGGTGATGCTATTTACTCGCTCGGTTTGACCATCAGTCTGCGGATGATCCGCTGTGGACATGTCCAAACGTGTGCCGAGCACCTTGAAGATGGACTTCCAAAACTTCCCAGTGAAGCGAGGATCTCCATCAGAGACAATTGCCAACGGCAAAGCTTGTTGTCGAAACACGCGATCGATAATCAGCGTCGCTGTACCTTCACCATCAATGGTATCTGGCACCGCCGCTATATAAGCCATCTTGATCAAACGGTCAACAAAGACCACAATACCCGTATTTCCATACGAATTTTTTGGTAATCCGAACAGGAAGTCCATACTGATGGATTCTATACCACTTGGGTACAGGCAAACTAGCCAGCAGTGCGGCCGTGTGACGTGAGGATTTCACCCGTTGACACGTTTCACACGTACGCACATATGTGCTCACTCATTTGTATAGTTTGGGCCATCAATAGCATTGACTAACTGAGCCGTAGGTCTTCTCACGACCGAGATGACCACTCAACGCAGTATCATGTGCCTCATAGAGGATCCAATACTTCAACTCTTCATCATGAGGGACAACGATGCGAGGGGTATCCTCCACATCAGTGCTATAGCACAACAGACCTTGATCGATGGAATATCGATGTAACCTCGCACGTAATCGTGCCGACAATTCTATGTCCGAGTCCTTAAATGCCTTGCTCCCTAGAGCACGTAGAAGAGATACACAGTGTTCATCCTTGGCCAATGCCGTACGGATTAGTTCAGTGACCGACGACGACAGAATTGTTGAATGAGCGAGGTCATAGTCAGGCCTGCGTGACAACGCATCATCCAAAGCATTCTGATTGCCCAGCTTATACTTCACCTCGAAGTTGTACGCGGCAAAGAAGGAAAGCCTACGAGCCATTCTTTGAGAGAGGTGAGGCAACTGGGTCGCAGTGCGTAAAGACGCATGATCTGTATAGATCACAAACGGCTTGGAGCCAAGAAGATGAACTCTGAATTTGACGAGAGCATGCTTCATTGCAAGTAGCTCTTTTTCATAAACAGGATCGTTCTTTTCTGCAGCCTTCAGCTGCCGGGACTCAAACTCAATGACACGTTTACTTCCATCAGAATCTGTCTGTAACAGGGCGCTGCCTATGGCATTGTCAGATGCGTCACAGAATACACTAAAAGATCGATAAGGATCCGGCAAAGCTAAGATTGGCGCATGAAGGAGACCCTTCTTTACTGCTTGAAAAACATCATGCTCGGTTCTGGTCCAGCACCATTCCACATCCTTTTTAAGGAGATTGGTCAATGGCCGAGCCATGTCTGCATCATTCGCACTGTACTTGTGCAAGTAATTGACAAGGCCAAGCCACTTACGTAAGTCTTTTTAATTCTTTGGAAACGGCCCATCAACTATGGCTTTAACCTTAGCGGGATCCGCTCTAAGGCCTCGCTTACCAATAAAGCACCCTAGAAAGGAAATATCTTCTGCACCAAAGATGACCTTAGACGCTTTGGCGTACAACTTATTCGTGCGCATGCACTCGAGCACCGCTCGTAAATGGTCACTGTGATTGTCCACACCTGACCGACCGTTCATAGCACGACTATGGACAAAGGTGTCATCAAAGTACGTCTGTGCATAACCTCTATGAAGTCCGAACAATTATGCCACAAGGCGAATAAACGTAGACGGGGCATTTGATGACCCTAGTGTCATAACGAGCCACTCCCAGAGCATACCGCTTGGAGTGCTGACCGCTGTCAGCGAAATATTGCTCTCTCGAATGAGCAGCTGGTAATAACCATCGACTAAGTCGAGCGCACTGTACATTGTACATCCCACCATGTTGTTCTAAAGAACAACTTTCCTACGTAATGGTGCCTGAGCCATAATGGTGGCCGCATTATGATTATTGTAAGCATTAAAAATGTGCCACTTCCCAGTAGGCTTTTTGACACAGAAGGTCGGTGTGGAATGGGAAGATATGCTTTCACGTACCCTTCCTGCCGCGTGCTTTGCACGAAAGAAGTCGTCAATGACGTCACACTGTTTCTTCGGTAAAGGCCACTGTCGTGTTACGCAGTATTTAGTTCCAGGAACCAAGTCAATTTCATGACGGACACCTCTATCGGGAGGTAAGACGGACGGTGGGTTGTGACACACTCCGCTATAGAAACTCCTTTACCGAAGGATAAAATGGATAAAATGGATCAAGAGGATCATTGAGGATCGCTGATCCACTATGCGCACTAAGTGTCGCCTTTGTGTCCTCAAGGACGGCCTCGTCTAACAACGAGGATTAGTTAAACTTAAAGTCGGGACGGATGACCACTAAGTCGGATAGCTCCTTGGCCTTTAAGTCTAGTCTGAATACGCCATCAGACATCTCGTCTGCTTCAAAAAAGGGGGTTCAAGGATGAAATAGGATCAAGAATAACCCGGCCATTAACAAGACCGGTCACTCCGCTGACAAGTGTATATAACTTATTTATACTCTTATCGCTATGTTGCTTCCTGCACGATCAGATTTTCTTGGGTTGAAGACACATCACGCCTCTTAAAGGCCGGGATAATGGAGCCTCCGTTGTTGCTATGTTTAAAAAGCGAAGGTTATTCGAGTGTTCTTGATCAGATGTATATGGCTTTCCCCCAGGATTGTTAAATGAAACGTGAGATGTTTTCTTTAGAGCTTTGCGATTCGAAACCAATGGCTGTCAGAAGTCGATGGCTCTCAGCCACCGATGCTACCTGACCTTTCTCCTACTTTACTTTTAGGCCTACCATCGAGTAATTACTTCTTGTCAGATATCTGTCGTATAAGCTCCGCTTATCCAGAATGGTACCTGTCACAGACTTGCCGAAATCGATGCTCAAACCCGCAGTGACCATCGTGGTAACTTTCTTGGCAGACGACTGAGCCATATCGCTGTCTTCGTTATGGTAAAAATCCCTAATATAATAAATATGCATCCACTCTAAATATACAATATATACGTTACACACATTGCCGCAACATCACTTGCTAACAATCTCCCTTGATGTGTGCGCGAAGTGTGCATGCCTACACCGACAAGTTTAAACTCGCGAGAAACTTGCTGTACTTGTTCTTTGAAATTGCCTTCGTAAATTCGTCTGCAATCGTCTCTTTGGTCGGCTTGTATCCCAGTGCAATGACCTCGTCTAGCACCTTTTCGCGTAAGAAGCGGAACTTGATATCGATGTGTTCAGTCCTCGCGTGATACACAGGGTTCTTTGCTAACGCTAGAAATCCTTGATTGTCTTGAAAGATTATGGTTGCCGCTTGATCTGGTGTATTCCAGGTCCTTAAAAAGAAACCATAGCCAGATAACTTCCTTAGTTGCGCTGCAAAAAAAAACTCATATACTTTGATTCTGTGCTTGATGTTGCCACTGTTGGTTGTTGCTTGGAATTCTAAGAATCTACATCGCTGTTGAAAGGGTAGACATCGCCTATTGTAGAGCGCCGAGTGTCTACATCACCTGCCCATTTCGCATCGGCATTCCAATAAGCGCTCCCTTTGTGTTGCCGCAAAACATAATGCTGATGTCTTGGGTCGTTTTTAGGTACTTGAGAATCCTCTTTGCGGCAGCTTAATGCGACTTCCCGTATCTCTCACAAAATTTGGCAACTCCGCCAACTTCATGCGCGATATCCGGTCGCGTGCATGTTGCAATGTATATCAGTGCACCGACCAGCTCACGGTAGGGAAACTTTGGCACAAACACCTCACCGTCGGGTATCTTGACCAGCTTCGAACTGCTGTCCGCAGACGTGTGAACATCCTTGTAGTTATGAGCTCCAAACTTCTCCGCAAGTCCTCGAATGTACGCCTAAGGCTTCATTAAAATAGCCTTCTTATTGCGCTAGCGACAGATATCGATAGTAAGGCAGTACTTATGGTCACCAAGCTCTTTAATGATGAAGTCCCTCTTCCGACCGATCTTGATGTCTACAATGTTCGCCTTCGTCTTGCAAAACATCATCACGTCGTCCACGTAGATGAAGATGATGCTGTATTCCATACTCGATACTCGAATAAAGACGCACGGATCTGCAGCGGTTTTTTTAAAACCTTGGGCCTCGAGATGCTCGTTAAGCTTTATATCCCACTGTTGCTCCGCTTGCTTGGTTTTGTACAATGCCTTATGTAGCAGGCACTTCTTCGACGAGTTGTTTTCGTCTTCAAATCCATCGGGTTGATCCATGTAGATCCCTTCTTCGACTTCACTATACAGAAAAGCAGTATCCACATCCGTATTTTCCGCTTCCAAGTCTTCACCAGCCGCTATCACCAGCACTGTATTAATCGATTCCTTCCGTGCCACAGAGGCAAATACTTCGGTGCAGTCGACGCCTGGCCGCTAAGTAAAGCCTTTGGCAACCAAGCGCGCCTATAAATTGACAATCTCGTCACTTGGATTGCGCTTGGTCTTGTAAACCCATTTACAGCCGACTGCCTTCTTGCCTGGTGTCATATCAACGAGTTTCCATATTTTGTGTTCTTGAAGCGACTTTATTTCGCTCTTCATAGCGCGCATCCATTCGTTCTTGTACCTGCTTGTCATGACTTCATCGTAGGTAGCCGCTTGCTCTCTATCTTCTTCAGCAGCGAAGCAGTGATAAGATTCGTAATCTCCCTCATAGTCGTCCAGATTTAAGTGACCACGAGGCATGTTCGTGATCTCTTTTTCGTATCGCGTAACTCCTCACTTCTTTCGAATCGGCCGCACCATTTATTTCTCTTCACCATCTGGTCCAGGAGTGCTTGAGGCTCGAGTTGGAATAGCGACGCTCGTTTGTTATTGTCCATCTAGGTCTGGCGCCTGATGCGCTCGCATAGGTGCTGTATGAATCACAACTACATTTGAAGGAGCCCCCATCTCCACTTCATCAACACCTGGAGTCACTGTGCCTTCGTCTACATCAATCTCAAAAATCTGGTGAGCTCGATTATTCGGCGTCTTCATTTTTGGATGCTTTAAAAACGTCACGCTTCTCGAAATGACGATTGACTCATCGTTCGCATTTAGAAGTCGGTGTGCCTTGTGATTATTTTCGTAGCCCAGGAAGTAACACTCAACTCTAGTGTCATCTAGCTTCTGACGCTTCTCTCTCAAGATATGTGCATAACACGGATCACCAAACACATGCATGTTATTTATTTGCGGCTTCTTCTTGAAAACCATCTCGAATGGGCTTGAAATCTTCGTTAGAAAAATTCGGCAAAATATTTCGAATATCTACGAATGTCATCATTCCTTCGCACCAGTATGTCTTGTCGATACTGCAGTCTTTTAGCATACAGCGCGTCATCTCCACGAGATTTTGGTTCATTCTCTCTGTCATTCCATTCTGCTCGGGATTGTATGGCACCATATATTCTAGTTTGATACATTTTGACTTGCAGAAGCGGTCCATGCCAGCGTTACGATACTCTCCCCCATTGTCGCTCCTTTGCACCTTGATCGTCGTTCCAGACGACATCTTGATATATTGAACATATCGTTCAAAGGCCAATAGCACATCACTCTTCTTGCGTAGCGGGTAGATCGTGACAAACCGATATTTCATCGTGATAAATGTCACGATGTGAGTAAAACCTGATTTCGATGCAGGTGTAATCGGCCTAAAAACGTCCGAGCACACTACTTCGTCGAAACACGCATCTCCTTCTCTTCGTAGTCTTCATCGCTTGCCTTAAACGTCTTTCGCATTTGTATAGCTGTCGCGCACACATCGCACTCAGCATCAGACTTCATCTTCACACCAGACAGTCTCCCGTCCTTCACCGGTACGCTCACCACGCCATAGGACGCGTGACCGATTCTTAGATGCCACGGCTCAATGTCCACCTCGGCAACATGACATTCTTCTTCAGTCTTCACATTGAGATCGAGCAAGGAATCTATCTTTGTCCCTGTATCATCTAGCTTTCCATTGCGCTTGGTAACACACTCATTTTGTGTGAGATCCACATTCATCTTGCGTGACGCTGCAGCTGTAAGCGAAAACAAATTCTTGGTCAAATCTTGAACGTGTAGCGTGTCTTCAAGACAAACATCAATCCATCCTCGTCCAGTACAAACACGCAGCTTGACCACTCCGGTTTCCAGAACCTTAAGCTTCGCGCTGCTCTTTGCCCTTGATATGCTACGCGGATGCTGAACCTCATTTTAGTCCTCGAACGCAATACGGTCTTTACACATATGTGCTATAGCCCCGCTGTCCATAACCCATTTTTCGCTTGATGACACTTCACTGGCGGTGAATGCAACGTTTGATTGATTGTGACTAATGTACTTTGATCCACGGATTGAGCGGCAGTCTCTTGCATAGTGACCAGTTTTGCCACAATTAAAGCATGCCCCTACCGGTGTCTTCGACCGCAGAAATTGCTGTTTCTTATACCAATGTTTGCCGCCCTCCTTGCTCGTGTATAGGGCTGTTGAATCTTCGATCCAAGACTACTCACCCTGACGAACTTCTTCAGCAACCTGCTTGCTGACCAGGTCACTGAATTTGAAACTGGTCACTGCCATGCAAAATGCCTGCACCAAATTCTCGTAGCTTGGCAGACTACGCAGCATTACCGCGCAGGTGTCTTCTTCACTTGGCCCGCAGCTTGCACTCTTCTCCTCCAGCACGAGCTCTTCAAGCTTCGTGACATGAGCGCTTATGCTTCAGGCGGTATACTTGAAGGAAGCAAACTTCTCCTTCAGCCAGAGGCGGTTCGCCATGCCTTGAGTATAGTGGAAACTCGCCAGCTTGACCCACGCAGCCCTTGACGTCTCCGGTCCGATCACGCGTAGTAGCTGCGAGTCCGCCAGGTTTAAGACGATCGCTGCGTGCGCTTGCTGTTTCTTCGAAGATGACACCGCTTCTTCGCCGGAGACTGCGCGCCATAATCATTTTGACACTAATAACATCTGCATGTTTAAACTTCACAGCCCGTAGTTGGAGCCATCGAACGGCTCGAATTATAACCGAAGTCGCTGGTTGGTCTCATAACCTTTTGAGAGCGAAGATTTTCCAAGCGTTCTTGATCAGATGTATATGGCTTTCCCCCAGGATTGTTAAATGAAACGTGAGATGTTTTCTTTAGAGCTTTGCGATTCGAAACCAATGGCTGTCAGAAGTCGATGGCTCTCAGCCACCGATGCTACCTGACCTTTCTCCTACTTGACTTTTAGGCCTACCATCGAGTAATTACTTCTTGTCAGATATCTGTCGTATAAGCTCCGCTTATCCAGAATGGTACCTGTCACAGACTTGCCGAAATCGATGCTCAAACCCGCAGTGACCATCGTGGTAACTTTCTTGGCAGACGACTGAGCCATATCGCTGTCTTCGTTATGGTAAAAATCCCTAATATAATAAATATGCATCCACTCTAAATATACAATATATACGTTACACACATTGCCGCACCATCACTTGCTAACACTATGTATCATAGCACGCTCTCTACAAGAGCTCATGTCTTAAACGACATCTGGTGAACTATTACGTGACTCAAACACTTCACCCAGTGAAGATACATGTACCACTTCACGTACATCATCCGAGCCTAGCCCTGCATTCTCTGGCTTCTCGCCATCGATGTCATTACCGACATTCAGTGAGGTGCCACCTCGGCCGCCCTCAGTCGGTGGAATTTCACGTGCCACCCCACTCACATCAGAGGAATTACATTCTTGATGTTTCGGCCCTAGGCCAACCATGCCTGCAGCATGCAGTGACTCATTATCGCAACGAATATCACTCAACGGAGTACAATCCTATTCGCATACGGTGAAAGAGCTGCGCTCAATATTGATGTCATTGACATTGGAGTTAATTAACTCTGACGTACCAATTTCTAGATCATTGACATCTTCCGTCAATGGCTCGCGCCAATAGCGCTTATGTTGCCTAGCGACGTTGGGTTCATGACTCTCCAAAGCTTCGCTAGGAACATTGCGCGTGGCGCCTAAGGTATTAGGCCTCCAATCAACCCATGGCTCATGGCGTTCAAGCCAAGCCATACCTAGGATAAGATCATATCTTGAATCCAGATCGAGGACAAGACAGCGTTCAATGCTGTCAAAGTCCAAAAACTTCACACCTAAGTTCAACGGAACCTTAGGCACCGTGACGCGACTACCATTCGCTAAACGAACGGTGATCGAGTCACCTTCATGCGCTTTAAGCGCTTCAGCATATCGCTGAATTTGCTCAAGGGAACGACGTCGATCATAATTGCATGGTGATCCGGATTTGACTTGGATTGACCGATGCTTCTCACAGCCTTTAACTTCCGCCTCGGCTTCTAACAAGCCAGGAATTTATCCACGCTCTGTGCTGGTGGGCACAGAGCTCGGTGGGGCTAAGGCCTGTTTCACTCTACCTCGTAGAGAAGCAACATAACTCAGTTCTACCCCAGTAGGGCACCCCGCACCTACTGGGTGTCGACGTTTCCCCGTTCCATACCAGGTTTCTGGTTGTGGATGGGGTTTCGACCCATAGGAGTCGGTTGTTTCTTACGCAAAGGACAAGTTGGCCCCAATTGTTTAGTGCTTCCGCACATATAACAGCGTCTCACTTCCTGTCGTTGCTCGGCAACATGAAGCTCCGCTTCACCTTCATCTTCAGCATGGCTGAGATCCATCGGTTCTGGCTTACAGTAAGCCGAAGTGCTCGCAGAGGTTGCCCCCGCAAAGCTTGGGTTGTACTCATTCCAACCAAGTCTGACCTACTTGAATTTTTGCTCAGCATTTTGAGCGATACTAACATCTTCCTTAAAAGTAGAGGGATGGACCCTTAACACCTCGGTCCTGGCAACGCCATTACGAAGACCTTCCATGAAGACAGTCACACAGACTGTCTCAGGGAGAGGGTCAGACTCCATAGCATCCATCAGATTTATCAGCTCTTGAACATAGTCCATTAACTCATTCTTTCCCTGACGGGTAGACAAGAAGCGTGAAGGCACGCGATAAGCCTGGTTAGGCGGCGAGAAAGCTCGCAAAACGTCTAACCTTAGCGAATATCATGTAAGAAACGCCAAGTCGACCGACGTGCCACATGCCAGAGCCCAATTTCTAGCTCTTCCATCGAGCTTGGAGATAGCCAGCGAGACCCGCTGGTACTTTAGTGAGATAAAATCAGAGATAATGGCTATCTCAATCTCACGGATCCAGAGGGTCCATTTCCCCCTCCTTCCCGGAGTGATGTTTAACGTCAAGTCGAAGGGGACGAGGCTTAGCCTCTTCATCTGGCATCGCCACGTCTCGTGTCGGCATATCCTACGCTACCTGGTTTTGAACCTGCCCTACAAGAGCCGTTTCGTACTGCATGAAGGTCTCGTGCATTGAGCACATCGGGACCTTGTGCAGCTAGACACTCCACATACTCTGGTCCTACGGCCGCGGCCAGCTTACCAAGCGCGATCATTTGGGTCTCAAAGAGGGGAGTGAATTTCTCCTTTCTCACAGAAGATTAGTCGAAACGACTAAGGCTTAGATTGACTACGCGTTTTACCAAGTGTAGCGGAGCTACACAGCTCCATAAGTCAGACGAAGCCTTAACGCTCTACGAGAAACTTTGGTTCTACGAATTCGACTCAAGAGTCAACAGCTCCGAGAGCTAAGGTTTGGTTCGAAGAATCCGACTCAAATAGTCAACAAGCTCAGAGAGCTTACGGTTCTTGTTCCAGGGGGACTAAACGATTTAAAAGAATCACAGCACATAGTGCTCAGGAGCAGCTACCTTCACAGGTATTGCTAGCTCCTACCGAACAAAGACGCCTCGAAAGGCACGTGTGTTTCAGTAATCAAAAAGGAAACTGATCTTTATTCTTTTTTTAACCTAAACGAACACCTTGGCATAACGTACTTAGTCTACCCGCTAATGTCCTGAATAAAACCTCTCAAAAGATCTCGTAATCAATGGTTAACAGACATCAGTCTTCAACAATTAATACTGTGTTTTAATATCACTCTAAAGGGAGCCCCAACCTTGTGTGCACCACACCTATTGTCGACTACCAGTCGACGTGTAACCCGTGACACACCGCATGTTTTTAAGCTCTTGTCAGATATGTGCACTCCAGCTGCCAGCCCATAATTCTTCATAAAAGTAACCATAAGTGTAACGTCATCATAGTTGACGTGCCCAAAACGTACATGCGAATTAGTCACGGTGTCTTTCGGCTTTGCTGCTACACACGCTATTGCATTCTTCTCAGCATTCCTGTCAAGGTAACACAGCTCATCATACCATGTTAAGGATCCGAAAGTTTGCTGTATGTCATCTTCTGTCAATTTCCATAGCTATGAGCCTTGCTTCGTAAAATTAGTATGGATACCTACATCCGTGAGTTGTGTGGTGGAATGTAGGTTCTTGATCAGTTTTGTGTGACGTGTACGTCCTTGAGACCAATCTTGATAGATGTACCGCCGACATAAATTTTATCACGGCATGACCCCAAGTGACAGACTTTATGGCGCGGCGTCCGCAACAGTGACATTAATATCGCACGTATGCTCATCGAGGAGGTCAGTGACGCTGCCGCAGATATAGTCGCTAGGACCAGAGTCCAGCAGGCAATCTCGATATGCTTGGGTGCTGGTGCTTACTGCCCAGCATGCTGCGTATATGGTCTCGTCGCCTTCCAAACGTTCATTTGTCTGCTCCGCACTGAACGGGTTTGTGCTAAACTCTAACTAGGTTATGGAGCTTTTGCGAAGAAGAAGACGGCTTACGGCCAGGGATGAAAACCGAAAAGCGAGTTGTATTTATGTTGTCCTTATCTCCAAAAACGAATAGCTGGTAGAAGCCGGTGACTCTCAGCCACCTATTTCGTGCCCTGTCTCCACCGAGTTTTGTTTTACCTATCACTGGGTAATTAAGTCTCGTAATATACCAATGGTAAAAGCTCTGCTGTGTCATATGCAGAATGAAAACGATTGCGTGGTTGTGGGGGACGTAACTGCGGGTAGGTAGCTGTTCTGGTGAACCCCAAACTTCAGGTCGTGAGTACCAGTCACAATTAACTTTGACACGGCGGGGCTCGATCCCGCCCTCACCCGATCGGAATTCCTCTTCCTAAACGACTGAGCCTATCTATTGCTCCGTCGTTTCGCTAACATTCCTCAAGATATTCCTGCCAAGAAACAATGCAACTAAGCTAATATGCAATATACATCCTGCACATGTTGCCGCAACATCACTCACTAACACTCTCCCTTGATGTGCGTGCGATGTGTGCGCCCCACACCGCCATGCCCAGACCCGTGATGAAAATGGTGTGCTTGTCTCTTGGAATTGCCTCGGTGAATCTATCCGCGACCATCTCTTCTGTCGGCTTGAACTCGAGCGCGATCACTGCACTTGTAACCTTTTCACGCAGAAAGTGAATCTTGATGTCGATGTGTTTCGTGCGCGAGTGATACACGGGATTCTAGGCCAGAGCGATGCATTCTTGATTTTATTGGAAAATTGTTGTCGCTATCTTGCCATAGTAGTTCAGGTCCTTGAGCAGACCTCGAAGCCAAATTGCTCCCTGCGTCGCCCTGTACAGACTCATGTACTCTGCTTCAGTAATTGAAGTGGCGACCGTTGGTTGACGCTTCAAATTCCACGATATCGCGCTCCCGTTTAGGAAGAAAACGTATCCTGTTGTCGAGCGCCGCGTATCGAGGTCGCCATCCCAGTTAGCATCCGCGAATCCCATCAGCTCTCCCTTGTTGACGCCGCTGGACAGAATGCTTAAATCTTAAGTTGTCTCGAGATAATTAAGAATGCGCTTCGCCGCTGTCCAGTGCGACGTGTCGTAGCGCTCGCAAAACTTTGCAACTTCGCCAACTGCATGAGCGATATCCGGTCGCGTGCATGTCGAGATGTACATCAACGCGCCTATCAGCTCAAGGTATGAGTACTTCGGAACAAACGCTTCCTCTTGACGCATCTTTACCAGCTTCGAGTTGCTGTCTGTTGGAGTGTGCACGTCCTTGCAGTTCCCAACGCCGAACTTCTCCGATAGTCGCTTGATGTACGCCTTCTGATTCATCTTTATCGTTCCATCTTCGCGCTCGCGATGAATCTCGATCCCGAGGCAGTACTTGAGATCTCTAAGATCTTTGATGCTAAATTCTTTCTTGAACGAGCTCTTTATACTTGCGATGTGCTCCTTCGTCTTGCAGAATATCAATAAGTCGTCCACGTAGATCACGATGTTGCGGTACTCCTCTCTTGACACCCAAATGAATACAATGGGTCCGCTGCACTGCTCTTGAACCCTTGATCATCCAAATGCTGACTCAACTTGTTGTTCCACTGCCGCGCTGCTTGCTTCGTCCCGTATAGCGCCTTCTGCAGCAAACACTTCTTTGTTGAGTTACTTATATCTTCAAAGCCGTCAGGTTGGTCCATGTAGATCTCTTCTTCCACTTCACCGTAGAGAAACGCCGTATCAAAATCGATGTTCTCTGCCTCCAGGTCTTCAGCCGCAGCGATCGCCAAAACTTTGTTGATTGGTTTTGTTGCGCGTACTGGTGCAAATGTCTCATTGTAGTCGATTCCAGGACGCTGCGTGAACCCCTTAGCGACCAAGCGCGCCTTGCACTTTATGATCTCTCCACTTGGATCGCGCTTGATCTTGAAGATTTACTTGCAGCCGACAGCCTTTTTGCCCGGTGGCATGTCTACTAGCTTTCATGTGCTGTGTTCTTCAAGATACTTCATCTCGCTCTTCATTGCCTGCAGCCACTGGTCCTTGTAATTGCTCTTCATCACTTATTCCTAGCTGGACGCTTGATCTCCATATTCTTCAGCCGAAAATCGGTAGAAAATGTCGAATTCAGTTTCATAGTCGTCGAGGTTGAAATGGCCGCGACGATGGGGTTGGTCACTCTTGTTCGTAGCGGGCCACGCCGCGCTTCTTCCGAATCAATCGCATTATTTACTCTTCTTCTCCATCTCGTTCAGGTGTGCTGGATGCGTGAGTCAGAATGTAATCGCTCGGTCGATTACCCATTTCACTGTCAGAGCCATTCTTTGTTTGAAGTGGTGGCGTACGAAACGCTTCGTCGGTCACCAATGCTTACATGTCTTCATCGGGTGTCGGCGTCTCCGTGTTGTCCTCGTCTTCAATGACATCGAAGACACGCGTCTCTCTGTATTTCGAAACTTTCGAAACGAAGTGTTTAACAAACGTGACACTTCTTGATATCACGATCGATCCGTCGTCTGCTTTCAGAAGCCGATACGCTTTCCGGTCCTTCGCGTATTCGAGAAAGAAACATCGCACGCCTGTGTCGTCCAGCTTCTTCCTCATCTCCCTGCCACGTGCGCATAGGATAGCACACCAAACACGCGCATGTGATCGATGCGTGGAACCTTCTTAAACACCATTTCGAACGGGCTTGAGCTCTTGTTCGACGCATATGGTAGAATCTTTTGGATTCAGCCGCTGTCATGAGTGCCTCGCACCAGTACGACTTGCCGAGTCTGCTGTCCTTGAGCATGTAGCGCTTCACCTCCACCAGCGTGCGGTTCATGCGCTCCGCCATCCCGTTCTGCTTCGGCTCGAAAGGAACCATGAACTCTCGCTTGATGAACATTGCCTTACAAGAAGTGTTCATCGTCGCGTTCCGGTACTCGCCGCCGCTGTCGCTTCGCAGCACCTTGATCGTTGTCCTAGACGCGGTCTTGATCTCTCGGTAGAACCGCTTGAACGCATTTACAACGTCGCTCTTCTTTCGCAACCGATAACCCGTCACGTATCGGCTCTTCATCAAGATGAAAGTCACGATGTAACTGAGTCCGGACGTAGACGCTGGCGGGATAGGTCCCAGAACGTCGGAGCACACCACCACGTCTGGGCGCGAACTCTCCCCAGTTTCAGCTTCTTTTTCACTAGTCTTGAATGACTTGCGCACTTGCTTTGACGTTGCGCATATGTCACACGCAAGATTCGACTTCATCTCCGCGCCCTTGATCCTTCCTTCCTTGACTATAGTATTCAGTGTCCTATACGACGCGTGGCCCAGTCTTCTATGCCATAGCTCAGTCTCGTCTTCGGCTACGTGGCACTCCGTACTATAATCAACGTTGAGGTACAATAGGAAGCCCTGCTTCCTTCCTGTTGCGACCGGTGTGCCGCTACGCTTCACCACGCACTTGTTGCGCGTAAACGCCTCCGTCATACCGCGCGTTGCCGCAGCCGTAAGTGAAAACAGGTTCTTGGACAAATGTTGAATGCGAACTGTCTTCTCAAGGCGAGCGTCGATCCACGCATGCCCTGTCCAAACGCGCAGCTTCACCGTCCCATGTCCGATGACATTTAACTTCACGTTGCTCTTGGCGTTTGATATGCTTCGTGCATTGTGCACTTCTTCATGCTCTTCGAACGCATCTCGATCATTGCACATGTGCGCAGACGCGCCACTGTCCATGACATCGCTGTCACTCGCGATACCTTCGCTAGCGTTAAACGCGACGTTCGACTGGTCATGCTGTTGCCCCCTTGGTCCTCGACCGGAGCGACAGTCTCTGGCATAGTGTTCGACCTTGCCACAGTCGTAGCAGGTTCCCGATGGTCATTTCGCGCGCCGTCCTTGCTGCTTCTTTGGGTACTGCTTATTCTTCTTCTTGCCTGTGTAGAGAGCCGTTGCTTCTTCTACCCGCGCTGCCTCCTTCTGGCGCACTTCTTTGGCGATCAACTTGCTCACGAGGTCACTGAGGTTGAAGCTTGTGACGGACATGCGGAATGCCTGAACCAAGCTCTCGAAGCTTGAAGGCAGACTCCGCAACAGTACCGCGCACACCTCCTCCTTTATTGGACCGCAGTTCGCGCGCTTCAACTTCATGACGAGGTACTCCAGCTCCATGACGTGAGCGCTAATGCTTGATGCTGCATACTTAAACGATGCGAGCTTCTCCTTCAGCCAAAGTCGATTCGCCATGTCTTGGCTGTGATGAAACTGCGCCAACCCTTTCTACGCGTGTCTTGTAGACGGCGAGTCGATGAAATGCATCAACTGCGAGTCGCTCAGGTATAGCACGATCGCAGCGTGGGCTTGCTGTTCCTTGGCCTCACTTGTTGTCTCGTCGCCCTCGATCGCGCCCCACAACCCCTTCGACATCAGGTACATCTTCATCTTGTTGCTCCACGAGACATTGTTCGAGCCGTCGAAAGGCTTGACCTAGAATTCGTAGTCAATGCTTGGGCTCATAACCTGTTAGATTTAACTAGGCTATGGAGCTATCACTATAAAAAAGACGGCTTACGGCCGGGGATGAAAATGGAAAAGTGAGTTGTATTTATGTTGTCCTTATCTCCAAAAACGAATAGCTGGTAGAAGCCGGTGACTCTCAGCCACCTATTTCGTGCCCTGTCTCCACCGAGTTTTGTTTTACCTATCACTGGGTAATTAAGTCTCGTAATATACCAATGGTAAAAGCTCTGCTGTGTCATATGCAGAATGAAAACGATTGCGTGGTTGTGGGGGACGTAACTGCGGGTAGGTAGCTGTTCTGGTGAACCCCAAACTCCAGGTCGTGAGTGTCAGTCACAATTACCTTGCACACGGCGGTACTCGATCCCGCCCTCACCCGATCGGAATTCCTCTTCCTAAACGACTGAGCCATTCTGTTGCTCCGTCGATATCGCTAACATTCCACAATATAACTCTGCCAAAGAACAATACAACTAAGCTAATATGCAATATACATCCTGCACATGTGGCCGCAACATCACTAACTAACAGTTCACAGCGCCTATTCTCTTTTTCTCAAGGATCTGTTTCTTCAAGGGGAAGGATGAGACGATGGTCTCTTCATCTTCGCAAAAATAGCATACAATTTTAGCCCTCATTTAAATTCCTCCTTTACTGTGAGCTTATTTATTCTCGTGAATCGACTTCCGTTGCTTCCATTCGTGCTTTCGATTCTCACAATTAGCCTGGTCATGCTGATTTACGTGTCTTCTAATTTGTAGACGCATCGTTTGCCGTTACCCGTGATAGATGTCGAGTATCGTACAGCCTTGTTGAGCTTGACTCCAAAGGCACAGCTACCTTGATCAATCTTTGTCAGCAAGGTTCTCCCATCTGCTGGGAAAGAGATCAGCAGAAGTTCACCAGTACAATCTTGCTTGCATCCCCATTCATGCGACTCGCCACAGGTCGCATGTATTCAATGTGAGATGTCCATGGAAGTGATGTTCTCTTTGGAGCTTCCATCAGCTTGATCAGCTGAAATTGACTCAGCTTGCATCCGAATTGCGCCCTCATCGACTCGCACACCATGTCGTAGTTGAAAACAAGGCCATTGTCAGCGAGGTACTTGAAGTGGGCAAATGATACGCCACGAAAGCACATGGCCATTGCACCAAGTCGATGCTCATCACCCCATCTGACCAAGTCAAATGTCTGTAGCGTGGTGATCTGCACGTCGAGCTGGTGCTTGAATGAGTCCCAATACACACCTAGACCTGAGTGCTGCTCCTTTTGGTCAAACTCGATTACCTTGAAGTTCTTAAGTCAAGGGTCCCTGACTGGAAGATGAGCTGCATATAAGACAGCTGAAGACGCGATATGCATCGACACATCCGATCCAACTCGGCGAGAGTGCGCGGCTTGCGCTCTTCGTTCGCGAACTTCTTGTTGTAGAGCAGCAATGAGGTGCATGACTTACGTTTCGTCATATAGTGTCGTAGGATTGCGCGCAGTGGGCGGTGGGTGTGGAGGCGTCGGTCCACCGTATTCGGAGGTGTGCGAAATGGGTCAATTTCCGCAAACTCCGCTGAGAAATTCCAAGTAATTGACAAGGCCGAATCGTCTCCTTGATTACAACTAGGGATCACAAACTGTTCTCAGGATAACGACGTGTCCGCTCTTTAGATTTACACACGCCGGAGTTCGTCGAGCACAACAGTGACTATTCACTGTTGGTTGATGCAGTACTAGATTACCATAATGTAAAATGTGAACTGAGGAATTTATAGGCCAATTGAAAACACTAATCAACAACATGAAACACTCCCCCTCTTCTCCCTTCGCACTGGTGTCTTCCGTCAAACGCTGGCGACGCGGGAGGCCCAAGTAGACTATCATGTAATACTCGTTTCATCTACCATTTATCAAGTAAATTTGATGATACCAGGAACTTATGTCATTAACGTACCTTTTGCCAGCTGCGGTCCTTCTGCAACAAATTGTCGATTGGTCGGGTTAGCCCGTGACAAACATGTTGCTCGCCGGGTCATTGATTAAGCGCTGCAACGGATCAGACTCGTCGAATGCTCGGTAGTCAGCTTCCAGCCTTGTTAACGCCGAACCACCACTTATAAACTCATTAAGCTCTGTGGTGTCGGTTGCAAATTTACGCGTATTTTCATCTTTGGCAACTTAAACTTTAGTGTCAAAGTCTTGCCACCCATCTTTCGGCAGATCCTATCTACACAATGCGTTGCCGACGAGTTGTTGGTAGATCATGGGAGCATTCTTAAGTCCAAACTGCATACGCAACCACTCGAAATGCCCTAGGGTAAATACAAACGCTGACACGTGACGCGCTCGTTCCGTCATCATTACTGCCTAAAACCCGCTGGCCATGTCGAGTGAGTAAAACCATTGGTAGCTTTTGAGCTCGTTCAACAGATCGTTGAATAGGGGTATTGCGTATTGTATGATGGACGCGACAGCGTTGACGACCTTATAATCGATGCATACCAGGATGTCAAAGCCATTCTTCTTTGGGACGATCACTATGGGCGATGACCATGAAATCCTGGAAAACGAAATTAGTCTTGCCTTAACAAAACCTTTCAGCAGCTCATACAGATTCGATAGACGGCGTGGTGGAACCTGTCTGGTCCGTTGCTTAATGGGATCATGACATTGGACGTCGATATCACACACTACCATATATGCTGGAGGTGGTAGAGCGTTACCACTGGAGATTATGATTCCATGATGCGTGTTTCTGCAATACTCTAATCAACTCTGCTCGTTGGGTGTTCGTGTGGTAAGTGCATATCACATTGTCCCCGGTGTAATCCAGCTTGTTTGTTGATAACTTGGTGAGATCCGGAAAGACCGCGAGATCTTGGGCTTATGATGCCAGGCTGGTGTCGCTCTCGATATGCTTTAAATCTGGTGTATTGATTGGAGACGTTGTCGATCGATCATGCGTACCGGTCAAATCGACTGCCTTTAACGCACAAAGGAATTGGAGATCGAGGTCGTCAAGCTGCAACCCGTTCCTGCCTGTCGTCGTATCACCTCCGTCTCGCGATTTGTCAAGTCGATCGGCGGGAACTTCCCCGATACCAACTTTACCGTCTTTCGCGCCCGACTCGTCGAGTTAGCCTGAAAAGCATACGTTAGTATCATCACTACCACCTCTCGTGCATGTTTCTAAGCAAAATTTGACAACAGAAGCAGTGATAATCGAGATTCGTCCGGTGGTCGTTGCGTCGTCCGGTAACGCGTTGTTCTTCGTATCGTGTTCACACCCCACCTCGGTCTAGGTTATTTCATCTTCGTTGCACTCTATGGGCATGTCGACCCCTCCGTCAGCCGCATTTGTCCTGTCATTGCAAACGCGATCGTCACGTCGTGACATTCCTGTAGGTCGTGTGTAATATCGCCACTCTACCGCAGGCGGTTGTTGACTCAACCATTCCGCAAACTGTTGTTGTTCTTTCTTGGACAACCGTCCGTCCAACGTGTTTTATACGCTAAAACCTGACAGTCGTGATAATTCGTCGCATTAATTCTGACATAATTGTCGTCACGCAATAACACTTTGTGTGGTAGCCATAGCAAGACTGGGTAGTGCGCTTAAGACGAAGAACTTCGCGTCAAGATGTTCGTCAGCCGTACCCTCGTTGCCGTCACTTTCCTATTGTACACCACAGTCGGCAGGAGTGTTGGTAGTGGATCCATAGCATATAAGTTAATTGGCTAGGCTGTTTCCGTTGCAACCGGAACTCCTCATACAACCGGCTTTCGACATCCAATGAGATAGCCGGGCTTCCGGCGATCTCATCTCCGTATGTGGTGACGTCGACTTCTCTTTACGGCCTCAATAGAGGCATGGCAATTTCGTCTGTAAGTTTGGCCGTCGCGTTCAACAAGTCTAGTCGGGTACCTGCTGGTAGCATGAAATCCGTCCCGAGGATGAGATCCACACCCGCATGATGGAGCATAGTCCACACTTCCAATTCATATATCACTTTACACCCTAGAGCGATCTTCACTGTGGTTTGTGAAGTGGAAAAGACCTTCTATTTTCCGGTTCCCTGGACACCAATTTATTTGTCGTTCATCTGGAGCTGTCGTAGCCGGAGCTTCTAATCGAATGATCCACTAATGGCCGAAATGTTAGCGACTATATCCAGCAATATTTTTGTTCATTTGTCACTGACAGCACCCATGACTAGCGCTCTTATCCGTACTCGTCGTTTGAACTTACTCGACAACCACCATCCTAATCGTTCCACTGATAGCAGTTTCAATTCGTTCGTCACTCCTATCTTATCATACGGCTGTCTGTTTGCATCCATCCTTGCGATCAATCCGCCTTCGCCATCATACCAATCATCACGTTCTATCTCCTGTTTCTTCATCCCCACTCTTCGGGCCGTTGCGTATCCCCAACTAAAGCAAACACGTTATTCGCTTCTACTGCTGGTTCAGCTCACTGTGGCAGCCCGTTCTTATATAACCCAGTCAGAGTCGGCGATTCTGCTAATTTAAATGGCCCGACGAGTACATGTCTTGGAGATCTTCTGGCACAGCCGATTTATCCTCAGAGCTCTGAACAAACTTCGCCACTTTCTCAAATCGTGCGAACGACTCGCACCAACCGACATCGTGCACTTGTTTACAGAACTTGCACCGTCGTCTGCAAAAACGAGCGTCGTGTCCCGTGGCACGGCATGCGTCACACGGTCCGTACATGCGACGCTCTCGTGACGAATCTGTGCGTTCTTGTCCGTCCACTTTTTTACGTCAGCCGTACATCTTGTCCGATCTTGGTACCAGTGGTACGTGGGATCGTGGGTGATCTTGAAGGTCTACTGAGTTTCGGACCCGACTTAACTCTGCTCCTGCTTTCATCCGGTCCGAGTCCGAGTCTGGACAGTAATCACTCAGATGTTCTCGTGCACTTCCGTCACTATAGAATTGTACAAGTTGGTTTTTCGGCTCCCTTTGCGCTAGTCGAGCGCTGCTCGCAGACCATCCATGGATGCTGATGCAAGGGTGAGACGTCGACTATAGTCATAGTCTCAATTGTTATTCCAGCTCGACCATTATGTCGGTCATCACTGTGTTTCAGACGACGGTCATTCCGACGATCAGATCGACCACTTTTACGATCGTCGAACTTTGACTCACGTCCCGGATCGCTTCTACGAAGACCGTCATCCCTATCCTTCCGTCGGCTATCCCGTGTCTCTTTCTTGTGACGACTTAGCCCGTGTCCGGTATTTACTCGGTCACGCTATTTCTTTTGCCCCTCCTCTCCAAGCAATCGATGACTGGTTATCTTCTCCACACGCTAAATACCATCGAGTGGTTGCGGATAGATCCGACCCATTAGGTTGTCGTCACCACAGTTTAACAGGGAGTGCTTGGCGTGGTCGACAGAATTAGCACCTCCTTTCTCATGATAAATTTGCTCCGTCCGTGCATATCCGTTCAGTCGCAGTAGTAAATCGCACACTTGCTCGGTCTCACCACAATTCGCCGATCAATATCTCGAACTAGTAGACTGTTCGAACTGCGAGCAATGACAATCCATAAAAGTTTCACTGAGCAGCTTCCACTTCGGCCAGGCCTTCTTCGGGAGTTGTCGATATCGACTCTTGGCCGCTTTGTCTAGACACAGTGATTAAGGCTCTCACCATTCGTCTTGTGGTTGTCACGTCCCTTTTATTTCGTAGGCGAACCGTAGATCCATTGCAAAGCATTGTCCGAACGATAGCGCTTCCCCCAAACCGGGCGATATTTTGCAATGGCGCGTGCGTGCGTATTTCCATGAGTGGCCTCTTCCGCTTTCAGCATCACCGTAGCTCGACTGTCTGTTTAGGCTATTTGATCGCTCATCGGCCTATTGATGATCTTCGTACGCGTCTTAATCTTCTTCGTAGTAACCATTACCTGCCTTCATCTCCATCTCCTCTTGACACCTGGGTCGTGGATCCTTCGTCGTCCGTGTAGTGCGCGGTGGTGTGACCATGTGAAAGTAAGCTTAGTGCGGCGTTCTTTCTTCCATTCAAAAGACTCCGCGTTTCGGTTCTACAGTTTCGGCAGCGGCGTGTTCGCCGGTGCCATGTCATCGACTTGTAGCATGATTTGCTTATCGATGAATGGTGCTGGTCTCTCTTCTTTCACCAGAACCATATCCACCTGAACCATACGGTTCAACGGAACGAGAGACTTCGTTCCGCCTTGCACCCCGATTACTTCCTTTAGCTTAAGCTTCCACCTAATTAGATCGCTGCTCACCAAGTGAATCTTAAATTCCGACAACATCAGCTTCGTGGAAACCATTTCGTATTTATACCCCATTGGTCGTAGAAGTAGCACCGTGCTGTCTGCTAGCTGTTCGAAAGACATGATTTTGTCAGATTCGCCCACGTCTCTCGGTAGGCTGCCTTTCGCTTGAACAGTTGGATCCAGCGACTCTTCTTCATTTCCTCCACGATTCGGCATAGAGCCCGATCTGCCAGAGGTGTCTCGCAATAAATCATGTCTCTTGGATCTAGCGGGTGTGCTCATCAGGGGTCACACCTTGATCACCACCTTCTTCCTCGTCGCGCTCGTTAGCCTGACGTCTTTCAATCTCGCAAGAGTTGCTGACGTAACCCACATGCATCGAATATTCTTCCGCTTCATGGCTGAATTCAACGCCATCGTTGTTATTATCGTTTCCATCCTCCTCACTATCTTGGTCACTCGCTTCGAAGTCGTCGAACTGAAAGGCTCGTTCCACCCTTGCGTCCGCGTGGGTGATGATCGATTTTGCTGAGTTCAACTCAGCACGCGAAGTCCTTCCGGATGTCGCCAGGGTCGTGCCACTTGCGTCTTTCGATTCGACGATCATAATGCTCCTTGATTGTTTGGTACCTGCTAAAACAATCGCACACCCTGAAGTCCCGGGTCGCGGCACCAATTGTGGTATAGTAGTTTGTCACTTCTACGGCAATACACTCTCAATGTAACAACACAACAACCGCCGAGCTAGTCGGCACAGTTGGGCTTGTACGTCGGGTCAATTGCCTTCGCGGTTCGCCACTTCGGTTTCTGTCGTTGCTCTCGCCTATCTGAGTACATCCTACCACTTACACTCCTTTACAGAAGACTACCTGAACTTAGCAGCTTCCGTTCCTCCAATCCAATGACCTAGTACCAATGGATAGACGTCGGCGTTTTCACGCTTTAGAGGTCACAAGGCGCAGCATACCCCCGACTAGAAAACTTACGGTGTCCTTGGTTAAAAGACCTATTAGCCCTTTGCTTGACAAGTCTTTGGACAGTGCCGTCTATTGGGCCACTGGCTCGCCGTTCGCGAGTCCTGAAGTGGTAACGTCGACTGAGTGACTGGCTCGCCGAATGACGAGACTTAAAGCGGTACCGTCTATTGGGTAACCGGATTGCCGTGCGACGAGACTCAAAGCGGTGCCGTCTACTGGGTCACTGGCTTGCCGTGCGACGAGACTTAAAAACGGTGCCGTAGACTGGGATACCGGCTCGCCGTGCGACGAGACTTGTCTTTCGCTGGAAGCAAGCAATGCCCACCCGGGCTTACTAAAATCTTGGCTCTTCCAATCGAGACCTCTACAAGTTACACTCATCGAGGCTCAACAGAAGACATAATCTAGCCCACGCAGGGACTGACCTTAAAGTGTACAAGTGTCTTGGACTTAAAAAATTCTGCTCTGTATCGATTATCTCTCATTCTCTTCCTGATTGCAAAAGAACCCTTGAGTGGTTCTTCTTTATCCTCCCGTCTTCATATGTTAATACTTAGTGGAATGGACAATTTATCATCTTGCTCTTTCGTCGAGTCTTTCCTCGTCGAGGCTTCTCTCGTTGAGTCTTGACTCGTCAAATTTTGACCCGTCGAGACTTTTCTCCTCGGGTTCACTACTCCTGTAATTAATTCAATAGTAGGGAATACCCTGTTCGGAAATTCCCTGCATCACAGCGGCATCACGGTAGTCCGTACCAATATATGACGATAAAGTGACAGGAGAGAGCGGTCCAGGAAAGAATGAAAACTTTGGAGACGTGCGAAATCGTCGATAACTCGCATGTGAGGCTCGTATCACGACTAAGATAGTTGTAGTGTTGCCAATGGTCTTTTAAACTCTCCATACAAGTCGACTGTCAGCGAATTGAAGATAGGCGAATAGGAGGTCAGCGGACGGGATGTAGGCGAACCGGAGACCAGCAAACCCGCGTTTATAGCCCAGAGCGCGAGAATATCGAGCGTCAGTTGCGTCATTTGTTTCTCTAATAACCAGGAGAAGGACAGAGAGCCAATCAAACTGGCTCGGTGATACAGCAAAAGAGACAAATTAATACAGTGCAGAATTTTTGAAGTCCAATACATGCGTACACTTAAGGTAAGTCCCTGCGCGGGCTAGATTATACCTTCTGTCGAACCGTGAGAGGTATAGATTATAGAGGTCTTGACTGGTAGCGCCAAGAAGTCAGGAAGGCACGGGTTGGGCAACGCTTGTTGATAGCGAAAGAATTAGTCTCGTCGCCGACGAGCCGGTAAACCTCCGTAATAAGAAACGTTTGGAGTCTCGTAGATGGCGAGCCGTTGAGTGTTGGTAGGAGGCGCCGTTCGCTTTCTAAAGACTTGTCCAACTAATGAGTCGGTTGACCTCAGCCGAGGTCATAGTAATTATTCTAGTCTGGAGTACACTACACCCGGTGACCTGTAAAAAAGCGCAAAGCGTCGACTTCAACCCGTTGGTGTGAAGCCACAGGAAGTGGAAGGGTCCGAATCTGCTGATCTCAGGCAGGTCTCTAGAGAATTTGGTTGCAAGGAATCGGTTAGGCAAAAGCCACAACTGAACTCGAAGGGGTGAACCGCGTTGGGATTCATACTGACGTACCAGCCCGTTTCGTCGACTTAGCTCGGCGAGTGTTGTGTTTGTGCGTTGAGGAAGTAGAACAAGGATGACATCATACTTGTCATCCAAATCCAGTTGGTCGAAACTTTTAGATTACATATCAATGTACTGATCATATTATAGAGTGTAGTGGATTTACACCGCCCGTTTTCTTCAATGGTAAGGATGTGCATGTTGCAAGTCGCACCGTCATCTTCGCGAGAAGAGTATTGCGCTCAACGACCTTGACCCTACGAACCTCAAAGTTAATGGAATCAACTAAAGTTATTCGAATCGTTGCCGTCACGTGGAGATTCAGGTGACATTTCTTTTTTCGCCGCGATTATGAAGGTGATGAAGGACGCCTTATCATCAGGGTAGCAAGACAAAGAGACTGGTTACTTGGAAATAACCTTCATCAAGAGAACTTCCATTCCTCTTGAAATTGATGTATCAGCAATTCGATTCAATCCTACTGACACCGGACGTATTGACAATTTTCGGCGCTTTGCGACTTTGTAAAATCGTTGATTTCACATTTCGGGCTATTATTGGCCTACTGACGGCTAATTTACTCTTGGGAGCAACAATGGACTCGAGGCGCTACATTTGTAGACGTAGTGACCTGTATTTTGAGTTTGATTGCATTTCTGCAATCCTTTGTATCCTATATAGCAAGCCCTTCTGTTGATCATGCAAAGGCCAATCCGACCGATACTTTGATATCCACTTGTCTTGGGGGTGCGATAGGAACCAGAGGTGACGTTTGACGATCTCAGACCAAATTCTCCCTGTTCTGCCACGACTATAGCTTGTTCTAGCGTATCCATTGTTAAGCGGAACAGATGGGTATTAATGGGACTATCTTCAACATCTTGCATGAATACAGTAATTAACGTTTGTTAATGAATAGGGCTGGACGTGATGAAATACAATAAGTGGCGAATGATCCGAGCGTAAGAATGCACGTCAATCCTACCCTGCCTTAGTTTCAGGAGCTTGAATCGAGCCCTTGACGGATCAAATGTCTGTCCGGGACGGTTCTATAAGACTATAGACCCCAACACAACGAGTCATGACGCTTGTGACCTAAGGATTAAGTTTGGCACGCCCCGTCATGTTTGACAGGGCGAATGTGACTTTAATATCCCCTTTCATGATGCAATGAGCCCTCATGGCGTCTTCCAACTAGACGGACTATCTCAATAAGGAGTCTTATAGAGTTCCGTGCACTTTGATCTGTCTTTAAAGGTTTAGGTCGACGTGCGTGCGTCAACTTCAAAACAGCAGCCTGTCATTGCTGCGATCTCAACAGCTCTTCCCGTTGAGAACCTTGATGGTGAATCAAGGATACTTTGGCCTTCCCCTCGCTAGGTTCATGCTGGATGGATTCATAAATCGCTGCAGTTGATCGTTTCATTTCAGGGCGAGCACAGCGGTCTTGACGGCATACCCGCCTACGGTCGAACGAACGAGCTCGACCGCCGCCCATTCCATGTCACTAAAAATTGCGAACCCTTCACGCACCGCGCGAATTGGTGAAAGGAGACAGCCCCGCTTGTACTGAGCGTAGGCAGGTACCTCGAAACCTCACGTTCACTGTACGTGCTGATGAAGGCCGACTATCCTAAAGATTACGTTAAAAAGAGGAAAATGTGAAACTGCATATGTAATAGTTCATGTTACCTAATTAAACCTCTTTTGCTCTTACTTTATCGATACTAAACTACAAGCTCCATATGTCGACACTCGCTCATCACTCATTGCGCGCGTCCAGTAGCGATATGTGGTTTAGCTGGTTGACATCATGGCCTATCTTAACCAATAAGTTGAGCGGCTCGGAATGTTACCTTCGAAGGTTATATTCCTCCAACGTTTACTCGACAAGGTAAATATCGGAGAACAGTATCAACTGAGATAATATCCTAATTGACCTAATTTCGTGTCAATGACAGGTAACGGGTGAGCCCGTTGCAGCTTGTTACGTTCAACACCTGAATCCATCAGTACCCAGTAGTGAATTAGCATAAGATCTGAAGGAGTTTGAAGCGTACGATTGTGTTAAGCTGCACATTTCTATGCGAACAAAATGGATGACTACCAAATACGTACGCTAACGCCCTTCACCCGAGTTTTTGGTCCAAGCGATGCTTAGCTGCACCCACAACCAAGGTAAGGTGTTACACGTACGCTGCAAAACCGGCTTTTTCGAATGTCCAGTTGTTCCAGAGAGCATTGCGAGAGGCAGTCATATTTCCTCCGCGCTTACAAACGCCCAGTGTCACCGCGTAGCCAAGGATTGTCCTCCCACCGATACGACCCTCCTCACGGTGTTATATCGTCGACCAAAGTGATGGTCTCATTGACATTGCTCAGCTGCCAATGTCGGGTAAAGACTATTTCGGTATGATTTGGCCATAACAGATAGGGATCCCCCTTCATCGATGGCCTTTTCCGATTGCGCCGATTCTAGATCATGACATCTGAAATGTACACCAACCTGTTTTCCAGCTGTTTTCGTGTACTGATTTAAGCGACCACCAACAACGCGTCAAGACCTGCAGACCGACTTGGGACACCAATGGCCAAAGCCTATTGCACCGGTGGACGAACGAAGAAGCAGCAGAAGAGGCGCCGCAATGGCAAAGTGCGTCTCGATTTACAGTCCCAACTCTGTCAGCTCTAGTGCCCATTGCTTACGCGTTTGTGTGTACAGAAACACGCAACAATCGACGCTTCAGACGCCGTCGCGCAGCAGATTCGGTCTGTAAAGGCCCAAGTCAACGCCGTTTTCTCGCTGACGACATCCTCGAACCCCAATCCGAAGAACTTGGGGCCATTTAGTGACCGTCAGCAGATTCTGGTGGTCGGCGACGGAGACTTTTCCTTCTCGTTGGCCCTCGCGGTCTTTCTGGTGGGTAATCGTCGGCAGTGAGACCGTTAATCGCTCGTGTGGGGCTTATGTGCTCAAGTGCTTATCTGTTGGGTGTGTTGTCTACAGGGAGGTAGCAAATTAATCGCCACTTGCTACGATTCGAGAGAGGAGCTCAAGGAGAAGTACCCGAGCGCCTTATCCAATTGTGACGCTCTCGAGACTGCTGGGGTACGGCCGACAACTGATAGTAGAGTGGCTATTTGGACTGACATCTCTGGCCTCGACCGACTCACCTTGTAACTTTACTGCAAGGCCCACGTACACTTCAGTGTAGACGCCACACGGTTAGACAAGCAGAGCTGGCTTCGTGCCGCTGCGCCGTTCCACTCGATCGTCTTTAATTTCCCGCATTTGGGTGGCGCGACGGAAGCAGATGTAGCCAAAAACCAGACATTGCTGCGGACGTTCTTCTACTCGACGCGGGAGTACGTGCATCCGACGCGTGGCCAAGTGTTAGTGTCACTGCGTGATACACTGTTTTACAATCGCTGGAACATCCAAGAGCAGGCCGCGGCTAGTGGTTTCAAACTGAAAAGGTATGGGTGAAGTTGGCACATTCTGATTGCGTTGAGACGAGAGAAAGTGATGCTCCTAACTGCCTCATGCGTACCGACAGGATGGAGCCGTTCAATGCAAGCATTTACTCAGGCTATGAGCCGCAGCGAACGCACCCGGCATCCTTCCGAGGCGAGCCACCGTCGACAACAGGAGCACGCTACTACATCTTTGCGCTGGACGGAAGCATCCAAGTGGTTGACCCACGCCAACAATTGCCCCGGACTTTGGACGGTGCCAGACGTACACGCGATGAAAGGGTGAGGGTGTACGTGATAGCAAACTGACGTTACAAGTTGCGAACTAATGGATCGTATGCAGCAGGAGGCAGTGGACAAGAAAACTGCTGTCCTACCGAAGAAGATGGTCTGTCAGACGTGCTGTCTCACGTATCGGGACATGAAGAGATACAACGGACACATGAATTCCGCAAAGCACGCGAAGAAGGTAAAGGCGCTCAAGACGAAGCACTGAACAGGATTCGACCAACTCAAGAAGAAGGCACCGAACGAGATGTGGCCATTGCAGCTTGCAGCAACGCTTTCGTGCCGTCATTGCATGACTATGACTGATAGAGCAAACATGTTCCACACCATTGCCACTTGCCTTGTAAAGTCAACACGAGCAGTGCAATCCACTTCTGTGCGTCCTCGAGCCACACGTCGAAGCGCAACTCCGGCAAGTGACATGCGCTCGAACTTCCTTCAACATGGCTACTTCTCATGGTGTCACGGATCTTATATCGCGTCCGCGCAACGCAGTGGTGTTGCCAATAGCAGCATTATGGATAACAACCATGACGATACAGGCTCCTGTCAAGTATACCCACCTGTGCACATCACATATCTCTTGTTGGTCGCAAGTTGGTCCACATGAGCGCATGACTGCCGCTTCAATCTGAAGCTAACGGTGCCACTGACGATGTGCTTCGCAAGGTCAGCGAACTATGCGTCAAGCTGTTTACTCCTTTCCTGATCGATATCGCTCGTCTTCTGTACTTTGCTGAGGTACTTGAGAGCTGAGGGATGCAGATGTTACAGGTGGAATGCTCATCCAGCTATCTGCACTTATGCACAATCTGTGTAGATGCCGTTCGGTTACAGACCACAGAGTGTGTTCAGGTTTGCTGGTGTGGGCCATTTTGATATCGCTCGTGATACGTGTTCTTCCACACTTGGGCATTCAGTAGTCGTCCTGCAGTCTTTGGCGATGGCATCCGTTGAGTCAACGAGGAACTGTCAAGCAATGACTGACGACTGGTTCATGAGAGAAGCTTGAGCACGCCGACTATACTGGCAGCAGCTATAATGTTCGCGACAAGAATGTGTAGAGAGGCCGCTCGGCATGTGCGTTCCGCGACAATATCGGATTGTAAACGAGTACAGAAGCGCGTTAGTGCGTCATTGTCGTCATGACATCTGTACACGATAGCACACCGAGTTGTTGCATTTGTTGCGCCTGAAGTTGCTCAGGTGCCACAACTCTCTTGGCTTCTCATCGATTCACACCCCTTCAGCGTCTTGTTTGGCTCACTACTCCTTCGTGTGGTACCAGCATGTGCTACCAGTTCGCGCACTTCGCATCGCCTACTTTTCAATAGGGAGGTCGCTACGCTGACCCCACTCCGACCACGATCCGTCGTACACGGGCGCCCTGTAGCGACAAAGCAAGCGACGAAAGCACAGAGTTAGGTCAAAACTATTGGCAAAGCCTGAGCTGAAGAATAACGAGTGCTTACTTCTCCAGTGGCTTGCCGATCAAATGCAGGCCGAAGGTGAGAATGCTCGCAGTCACTCCAGATCCGCAGCTGTTTATGCAAACGCAGGGACACAACGACATCGAAGACAATAGTCCCGGCATGTAAATGACAAACTCTTATCGTGAATTGCAGTACCCGTCAAGCAATACAAATGTCTATGCGTACGTGGTAATGACCGGACTAGTGTCGTCCACCTTGACATCTACAATGCAGCCGCCCAAGAACGTCAGGAAATGTCCAACAGTACGTACAAAAACAAACGTACTCGCTTCGGCGAAGGCGCTTTCGATATCAGCAAGGTCTCGGAATAGCTGACGCATAGTATCGCAATATTAGCATCCGCAAAAGCACACTTTGCATGCTTGAGAGTTTGAATGACCCACCGAGAAGTCGTCTGAGTGGACAATCTTGTCATACGGCACGTTGGTAGATCCTGGAATGTGTCCCGCACGCATGCCTGGGCGTGGCTCCTGCATCGACAGGCGACAAGTTAGTAACAAAGCAATACTAGTAGCATCGCCAACACGACTACTGAACCTACCGGGTCCTTGCCGTAGAAGCGCACGGCTCCCCGCGCGTCCAGGATCTGCGTGTCCGAGCCAATTTTGGCCAGCACGTCCTTCCACGACACAACAAGAGCTTCGTTGACACGGGCCTTGTACGGGGCGCCCGCTGCCACCTTTTGCGGCTCCCCCGTTTCCACTTGACGTTCCTCTTTTGCCCACTTGGTGATCCCTCCTGACAGAAAGCAAAGCGACCCACACACGTCACACACCTGCTACAGCCCTCAGCCTGTCGTCAGGAGCTACACTCACCGTTGAGAATGTGCACACTGTCGTGCCCAAAGAGCTTAAACGTCCACCAGCAGCGCGCGGGACTGAGGGCGCCACATCAACGCCGCAACTGTCAGTCAGCTCTTCACTTTATCCTCCTACAAGTGCAGCCACTTATTGGTCCACGCACCTGAAGCAATTGCGGCCGCCGTAGACCACAACCGTATCGTCGTTTTGCACGCCCAGACGCGCCATAGCCGTCTCAAACGTCTCCGCTAGTGCAGTCAGCACGACAACGAACGTCAACACAGTCTCACAGCCCATCGCGCAGCCCACTCGTGCGGGTGGGTACCCACCTGTGGGCACCATATGCGGCAGATCCGACGTCCCGTCTGCGATCGTCTGAATATCGAAGAACTGGGCGCCCGGAAGGCGCTGCGAGGCGAACTCGCTCTTGGGGTCTCGGCTCTTGTCCAGGTACCAGGACGCGTCGAGGAAGCGCACGCGAGGGCCGCTGCGGTCGTGCGACAGCGCCTGCGCCTCTTCGGTGGAGAGGAGAGGCGACATGGAGGAGGTGGCTGCGTGGGACGAGGCGCGGGCGGAGCGAAGGGGCGACGAGGGGGAGCGGCGGACGAGCGTAAGCATCGGACGGGAGCGACTGTGTGAGCTGTTGGGATGGGAGTGAAATGGCATACAAAGGGCGAGAGGTTGAAGAGCGATGGGTACACGTGGGTGGATGCATGTGATTGGCTCGATTGGTGCTGGCAGGTATGTTGAAGGTGACTTGGCGACAAAAGATGACGTAGGAAACGTAAAGCGGCCGATAGATGTCGAGAGTATGCGTCATCATACGTATCTATCTATCGATCCACCTATCCATCTATCTATCTATCTATCCATCTATCGATCGACATATTTTGATATCGTTTGTCCTTTTGCTAGGCGTGACTGTCGATGTCGAGCGATTATAGCTTTGTGCAAATTGTACGACGAGGTCTGCCACCTCTTCTTGGCCGGACCCTGTAACTTACCTCGCGCGCAATCCGCTGCAATCAGGGTGACTAGTATGCCTTGCAGCTCCAAGAGCCACTACAAGCGTAAGGACACATCCAATGCGCGCTATAGCAAACACTTTGTCACTACAATCTTGTCTCGAGAAATGCTGCAAAGAGAGCCGAATGCACTGTCACGCACCACCCCGTTGTCGACATTGTTGATCCCTGACACACAGTGTGGGTGCAGCACAGTCTTTACGGCAATTACGATCAGCAGCTCGCTACCTTTCGCACGGTTCAGCCGTCGTCGGCAGCTCGGGACCGTCAACATGTTTGGCCGTCAGGATGGACGTCATGTGGAGCGCTGCATGGAAACGAATACCACGAGCACAGAGTCGTCGCTAACTATGCTATGGTGGCGTGTTTTGCACTACTGTACCAATCCCCTGGGCTTATTGTGGTAAGGCGCCACTCGACAGTACGAAGAATGCGCTGATCATCGTGCTGCAAGAGCGCGTGGCGAAACGGACGACGGATCCAAAGTCAAGTGGATATCAACTTTGTGCCTACAGCCGTCGATAAAAAGGGACAACATTGTGGCGAGGTCGTCGATGCTTTGACTTCTGCGGGTAAGACATCAGCTATGTCATCAACAGATTCCTCAGTCGGTCGTACTCTACTACTGCCCTCTCTTTATGTAATCGCTTTTCTAGCACACTTACCGGTCAAACCTCAATTTCGCATCTGGGCGACTGGTCCCTGCCGTGTCGAGCGCGATAGCGCTACAAACGTTAGAGTGACCTAAAGCCTGTCTAGCGAAATGTTCGGTCGAGACTGATTGGCGAAATGTTCGGCTGAGACGGATTGACGAAATGTTCGGTAAAGGTGATCATGGAGTGTGCTTCGACCAATTACGTCGATTGCATGCTTAGAATTGACTGAAAGCGAAGACCTCAGCAAATATTTGAGTCCCGTCACAATTCGACATGAGCCAAGAGCGAGATGCGGCCGAGACGTGGGACTTGAAGTGGATGGCAGCGGTCCTACAGAGCTCGGAAGCGTATGAAGCAGCGCTCGAGACGGCAGAGGTATGTGTGACGACGACTCGCTGTCTTGTGACAGAGCAGAAGAGACAGATCGCAGTTACACTTTTGCGTTGTGTCGTGGGTAGTTTCCTGGCTTACTGTTGACAGCGCTGGAGGAGCTGTTGAAGGCTCCAGAGGCTAATGCAGCGCAGCTACAAGAGCTGTTTGACATTTGTACGTGAGATCACAGCTACCAGTGATTCTCTTTCGATGGTGCACGTGACACCGACCGACGCTGACAATTCTGACGTTCAGTGCTGCAGATGATTGAGTTCCCCATTGACTCGGAGCTGCACCCGGACACTGTGACGTTACTGCACTCATCCCGAAACTGGGCGATCCAGACGCTACTAGACGTCGAAGTAGGCCAAGCAAGAGTCATGGATGAAGCTCTACTGCACTCCCCAACGACGATGCCCAAGTGTTTGCAGCACATGCAGTCCACTCTATTCGTATCGGCGCCTTGCCGAAGTGCAGATGTAGAAATGGAACTGATTGAGTCGATGCTCGTGGCACTGGAAGACGAAGCAGATAGCGACACGATCTCCGATGTCTTGGAAATGTGCGCGGCAAGTTTACAGAATGACTCGGGCTTCCTGGAGTTCGCGGAGACGGCGTTGTCAGGAAAGTCTGAATCGTTGAAACTGGGCAGTGGTTTCCTCAAACGATTGTATGATCGGATACCTAGACAGCTGCGCGCAGACGAGGGAATAGTCGAGCATGATGTGCGGCGTGGACGGCGATTGTTCGACGCACTAACTCTCGAAAGCAGAGTCCGTGTGTGGGCGAACCACCTCCCTAGTTGGCGGACACAGTTGCAGACTTGGATGTTAGCAGCGCATCGATCGCCACTCGAGCCCATTAGCTCTGTTGTACGTGACAGATGGTGGTCTCAGGATGACTCAAGTACAGATGGCATTTTCGTGACGTGCCGGCGCCATTCGCACTTGTACGTCACATTCATTGAGTGGTGCAGATGTCATGTGCATCTGCTGTCATCGTGCCGTGGCATGGAGTTAGTGAGTATGGTATCTCAGAGCACTCGACCAGAAAACTCAGCACGTCTCTTCGGTCGCCAACTACTGAGCCACGTGCCGCTGGACGGTTGGTCATTGGGGAGCTGGTCGTGTGACCAGCGACAACAAGCGTTCACCACGATACAGATGAATCTCGAGCGTCTACAAAAGTCGTGCAGTACGTCAGACGTTGTGTGGCAATACGAGTGGATCGGAATACTGGAACGGTCTCACCTGCTTCATGAAGCGCTGGAGCTTACGTTTCAAAGTGGCACGGACAGCAATAAGATTCACATGAACAACGGGGACCAATGTGCAGCTCAGAGCTCTGTAAAGTTCTTCAGCTGGTTTCACTCATTCCATACACCAGAATCTGCTGATGAAATCGCTTCGCTGCTTCTGATGCTGTCGTCGAAGCTCAAGGTGCCGGAAATGTGCAGTGGCGCGCAATGGCTGAGGCGAAGTCGCGCTGACTTTGGGTCCCTTCCCATTCTACGTCTTCGTCTTGTGTGGTTTTGGCTGTTGAAAAGCATTGATGATCACTTGCATGCGCGTACGGTCATGTGTGACGATCGCGCTGTTACATTGGCCACAACCGATGTGCTCGAGTCCATCGAGTATGTCTTTCGGCGCTTTACGCCGCAAAGAGCTAAACGGTGAGATCTGTCGTGACTTGGATCGCATGTCTACACCAGTGACTCACGCGCTGCTTTTGCTGTCATGTCATTAGGCCGTTCCAAGTAGAACTTGTCACGCAACTACTCGTTGAGCTCGAGTGGCGGGTAACAAACACACGATGCGAGACAAAGAGCAAGATTTGGGGCGTGATTGAGCCTGTGCGGGTTTGGCTGGCAAAGGTCGTGAGCTTGATGCAGCTCGAAGAGCAAGCTGTGCATCAGAAAGACAACAGAATGGGCTACGGCAGCCGCAGGAACGCGGCAAACGACGTGGAGCACTTGGCTACTCGCCTGGAGCAGTTGCTTTGTTAAAAGCAAAATAGCTGCTATCATTGCAACACTCGCTCAGTCATCGCCATTCCGCTAACGGACGATGCGCGACCGCTATGGTGACTCAGTAACGCTCGCGCGCTCGGACTGACGCTCTATTGCTCCAAGACACCGTCTGACTTCTGGATCTTCAGCGAGAAGTCCAGGCACGGGTAGCCTTGTGTGAGGTTGCCCTGGCTCACAACATCTACATCTGGTGAGACGTACTGGCCAAGCGTCGCGGGCGTGATGCCGCCACTAGCCTCAATCAGCACGTGCGGAAACTGCTGTTTTAGCGCAGCGGCCGTGGCCTTGAGCTCTTCCGGCTCGAAATTGTCCAGCATGACGATGTCAGCGCCAGCTGTAGCAGCTTCCTGTGCCTCTTCGAGACGACGGCACTCGACCTCAATCTTCACCGAGAAGCCGGTGGCCAGTTTGGCCTTGTGCACGGCCTTGGTGATGCTACCGGCGGCCCACACGTGGTTGTCCTTGAGCATGACCATCTGCGACAAGTCGTAGCGGTGCGTAGAAGCGCCAGCCACGAGCAGCGCGTACTTCTCCACAAGACGGAAGCCCGGCGTCGTCTTGCGGGTGCCAGCCACATGGCCGGTCCAGCCCAGCGCACGCACGAGGTCCACCGAGCGTCGAGCCACTGTGGCCACACCGCTCGCACGCGTGAGGATGTTGAGTGCGGTGCGCTCGCCCAGCAACAGCTGGCGGCACTTGCCCGTGACTCTGGCCACAACGACTTTGCCGCTCGGGACGCTGCTGGGCTCGACCTCGTCGCCTTCCTGGAGCAGCCACTCGACGCGGCAGCCGAGCGTGCGGAACACCTCAGTGAAGAACGGAGCGCCAGCAAGAACACCTGCGGATTTGCCCAGCAGCAGCGCCGTCTCCTCGGTCTCTGCACGTGGCGATATCATCACTCAGTCAAGTTAGCCACGTGTCGATACGGCCGTTCAGTATCAGCTACTGCCGGGAAGAAAAGAGAGGCGCGCGGGATCTACAGACTCTGCTGCACAACGCACCGCCGACTACGAAGCCACCGACGTCAAAGGACGGAACGTCGTCTTCCAGCCACTGCTGCACGTGTGTCGCCCACGACGGCGGCAGCAGATGCGCAAAGTTCGGGTTCCTCTCCTCAGTGCTCATGTCGGTCGCGCCCGCCGTGTGTCCGGTTCTCTCTCGGTCTGAAGCCGACGATCCGATGAGAAACGAATACGAAACGCGGATTTCTACCGCGCGTGAAGTAGTCGCGAAGTTAGAAACCGAGCGAGGAACAGAGACGTGGCGACCGTGCCACACGCGACCGCCTCGGTCGGACAGAGGCCGGTGGAGGGCACTTCGCGTGGTGCACACCAAGTAGAAGTCCGCCACCCGCGATCCTTCCTTCCTGCAGCGCGCGCCCTCCATACGCAGCCCAAAGTGCCCGCACCGACCCCTCGCACCAGTCACAACTCACTCGCGCTGGACCCGTCGAGGCCGAGGCAACCGACCGATCGACGCAGACCGAGTCCACCACAGCTGCATCGTCTCTACATCTCCCGTCCCCCCCTCTCTCTCTCTCCCGCCACGCAGAGGTCCCCTGTCCCACGCGCGCCGCCCTGGCCCACGCCAACGTCAACAGCAACGACCATCACTCTCCCAACGCCGTATCTTCTATGTACAGCCCACCCGCCGCCCCAACAGCGCGTCCCGACCGCAGTGGCCACTTGCGCTTCGCCGGCCGCGCGCCCAACGCGTCGACTGCTCCGACGGCCTCCGCGTCGCCGCCCGCGTCACCGGCCGCGCGGCAGTCGCTCACGCGCGACGCGCTCTGGGGCTTTGACGACGCACTGGCGCAGTCGCTGCGGGCGCTCACGTGCGCGCCGAACGCCACTGCCACAGAGAAGCGGCCGCGCAGTTTCTCGGACTACGCGTCGCGCTGGCGAGCGCACGGCGAGCGCAGTGAGCTCGGGGCGCTCTGGGACGCCATGAGGACGGACCGTACGTCGCGCCACGTTGTCGTGCGGTGCGGCGCGGGCACGTGGGACGCGGTGGACGTGCGTCGCGTTGTGGACCGCCTGAACGTACGAGTCGCTCGTGCTGCTGTGTTCGTGGACGTGTGTCGCTGACCTTTTGCTGTTGTGTTGTTGTTGTCGCTATAATTGTTGTGGTTGTTGTGGTTGTTGTTGTAATTGCAGAACTTTGGGAGTGTGGCGAGAACGTGTCGCGCGTTGACGGCGCACGGACTGCTGTTTTGCACCTTTTTTGACCTCACGAGTGCCGTCGCGGCGGTCGACCGCTGGCGCGCAGACGCCGACGTCATCAGCTTTTGTCTGCCGTACGAGCTCCCGGACGACATCAACTCGGCCACACTGCTCGTGCGGTTCACGCTCCGTGCTGGGCCACCTGTGACAGCCTCAGCACTGCGCCACGTCTGCGCGTGTTTTGGCCAAGTGGCGAGTGTGTTGCAGGCTGACCCGCAGGTCGCCAAGTACATTGTCGAATACAGCGACTCGCGCGCGCTGCCCGCAGCGCTCAATGGGCTGCACCGCGCGCTCAATGTGAGCGGGTCGCTGTCTGTCGCTCGCACGACGCCGCCGACGTTGGACTTCGTCAAGCTCAAGCTTTTCCAGGAGTGCTTGAATTGGGCGGCGACCACGCACCCTCGAGTCACTAGGGCTCGCCCCAAGAGCTTCTCATCGAGTACCACGTCGCTGTTGACATCGCCGACGTCGTCTGTCGCGTCGTCGCTCAACGCGTCCTTCTTGGATAATGCAAGTGCGAACAGCCCAATGACGCCCGGCACTTCGGCCGAGCTCTCTAGTAGCAGAGAGATCGCTTCTCCTGTGCTCATGCCTCAGACAGAACAGCACATTTGGGCAAGGCCGGCGCCGCGAGGCAGGAGCCATTCTTCGTCTTCGTATCGTGGCGGCTCTCTGTCATCGAGCAGCTTTGACGGATCTCAGACGAGCTCCACGAAGTTGTCAATTTCGTCCCCATGTAGCACAGGCGATCGTGCAAACGACTACTCGCTCTTTCGGGCAGCTCATCGATTGCAACCCTTGAACAGCAGTACGACGTCTCCATTGACTGCAAAGCAGCAAGGGTATCATCAGCAGCAACAGCAGCAGCAAGCCTACCACAATCAACGAGGAAGAGAGCGCGCGCAGACCATGTGTGCCTCGATGAGAAGCAGTGTTGGTAGCTGCGATCCTTTTTGTCAATCTGGCGCAGCTCGCAGTGGCGGACACGTTAGCGATCATGGCGGCAGCACTGTAGCACGGTCATCCATTGGGCGTCATGATCGAGGTACAGGCGAATTCAACTTGTCGCTCGATAAGGTTGCATCGGGGGAAGACAAAAGGACGACTTTGATGATCCGCAACATACCAAACAAGTACACACAGCAGATGCTACTCGCAGAAGTCAATCGCAACCACCGCGGTGACTACGACTTTTTCTACCTGCCCATCGACTTCAAGAACAAGTGCAACATGGGCTACGCGTTTATCAACTTCATCGAGGCGGCACACATCAAGGCGTTTCATCAGGAGTTCGACGGCCAGAAGTGGACGAATTTCAACAGCGAAAAAGTCTGTGCCATCTCGTATGCCAGGTTGCAAGGCAAACAGGCGATGATCGCACGTTTTCAGAATTCAAGCTTGCTGGAAAAACACGAGTCGTACCGCCCGCTCGTTTTCGGCAGTTTTGGTTCCAACCGCGGCAAACCAGAGCCGTTCCCGGCCCCGAAGCCAATTGCTCACAAAAAGCAGTCAGTGCAAGCACACTCTCCAGCAATGTTTGAAGGTGAAGATTATGGCAACTACGTCGCGCGCCACACGTATGCTCCACAGCAGCCACCGCATCGGCCGCAACACGTGCAGTACGAGCACTCACTCGCCGTGCATCCTCCTCAGGGGATGGTTTACACGCCGCAGCATGCCATACCTCCGCCCTCGACAGCGAACTGGTTTCACGTTGGCATGCCGGCACTGCCGCTGCACTACGTCCGGTCGTACCAGCGAAACGACTCCCAACTGGTCTCACCAATTTTGTACAGAGTGACCGAGATACCGCCAAACGCGCTGGATCACACGCAGTGAGACATAGCAGTGTCATGGCAAACGGTGCTGCTGAACCCAGCGTGGCGACTGACTCAACGACCAAGCCTGACTTCAAAGTATCTGGCTGCGCTTGTGTACATACCCTTGTTTACTCTTCGGCTTGCCGGGTCAAGGTTGGCCCCCATACTCACATTGACTGACTGGCACTAGCTCAATAACTCGACCGCAAATACAGCAACTAGCATGTGTACAGCAAATGCAATGCAAGCAATGAGCGCCAGCGCAGTTGTCACGACAGAGAGCTGCTGTCACGTTGCGAACAGGAATCGGAGGTCTTCCTCAGTGAGGCGGCATATCGCGCTCACATTCGCGCCAACAGTCCCTTCGAAGATCAAGTGCTTCTTCTCTTGAAGCTTCAAGATGCGTTCCTCGACAGTGCCGGCAATGATGAAGCGAGTGGCTTGGATCGGCTTGAACTGGCCCAATCGATGAGTACGATCGATGGCTTGGCTTTCGGCAGCAGGGTTCCACCACGGGTCCATCAGGAAAATGCTGTCACAGTGGCAAAGAACGGTTAGCCGACAGTACCTGGCGAAGGAACGGCATCGACCATACTTACTGTGACGCGACAGTCAAATTGAGTGCAACACCGCCAGCCTTGAGGCTGATCAGAAACGCTGTCACCGTCGGGTCGTCACGGAAAGCTTTGATGGTCCGGTCTCGTGCGCTCATGCTCATGTTGCCGGACAGCTTCACGCAATTGATCTTGCCAAGCTGCAGTCGATACTGGATAATGTCAAGCATGTTCACAAACTGCGAGAAGATGATCGCTTTGCCGGATGGATCACGGATACGCATGAGCTCCAGCTCTTGCATGAGCGCCTCGACCTTCGTACTCGACTGGAAGGCGTTGACGTCGGATAATCGGTGCAGAATGCTGTTTCGATGAAAGCTGGACAGCTTCACCGAGTTGCACGATCGGTTGCTACTCGACAAGTTGGCAACCTCAGCGGACGCGTCAACAGGTCCAGCGTCTTCGACTGGCAAGGACAGATCAACAGTCAACGCTTTTGTGCACGTTGGGCATGTTGCTTCTCCGCCGGTCGGAAGCGACTCGATGTATTCCTTCACGCATTCCCGACAAAACTCGTGCCCGCACTTTGCGACCACGCCATCTTCTATGCCCTCGTGGCAAATCGCGCACGATCCCTCGTCATCCGGACTGCTGCTCTCGCTGGTACCGAACGGCTTCTCTTCCACCAATGACGCGACTGGGTTTGGCAGCTGGAGTGCCGGGTTCGACTTGGAGTAGATGACGAGATACGGATGGTCCACTGCCTGGCGAAGGCGAATCAGAAGATCGAAGATGTGCGCATAGTTGTTCAGCAGCGTTCCGGATGAGACGTAGGTGTTGAACTGCGCTTGGCTCTGCGTGTAGATGGCCTCGTAAAAGTCCTTCTCACGCTCGTCCAAGCGATCCTTCCGAATGCGCACCAGTTTAGGCGGAAGCGAGATATCGTCCGCACGTCCTTCTTTCGTGCGGCGCAACAGAATCTACACACACATGTCCCAATGCCGCACACTCAATGGTGGCAAGATACACTCATAAATCAAATACAAGCGGTACTTACGTGCTGTAGAACATCGTTTTGGAGTCGTTGCATGGCAAGTTTGCCCTCAGCAACATAGCCGTATGCTTGGATGGGAATGACGACCTTCTTGTTGAAGTACGAGTAGTGCTGAATGGCACTATGCGGGCATTGCACGCACTTTCGGTCTGGGAAGCTACATACACAGCGTGCACGTCAGATCATAACAACTCGAGGTCACCGTTGTTGCACAGAAACAGCTTACTTGTAGTCCAGCATCTGACAGTCACACATGTTGCAGTGGTAATACGCGTATCTCTTCACACGGAGGAACCGCACAAGAGAAAACAGCTCGCCGATGCGGTTTTGTAGCGGGGTGCCTGTAGAAACAACACAGTGAGACGTGGTCACGACGCACTCGACAGCTCACGTATGCAACGATTGCTTACCTGACAAACACCACCTGTAAGTAGCCTTTAGCTCAAAGACGCCCCGCGCGGTATTACAATTGCGATCTTTGATGTAGTGTGCCTCGTCGAGAACGATTCTCGTCCACTCGATCTGGTGAAGAGGTGACTTGCCCTTCGTCTTCTGATGGCTGCGTATCCTGTCATCAAACGCTTTGCTCAATCGCGCATTCGCACGACTTTTCGTCTTTCGAGTCGGCTTTTTCAACTCGTCGTCCTCTTCACTGTCCTCTCCAGCAGCTTTCTTCTTGCCTTTTCTTTTCTTCTGCTGGCGATCCTGCAGGGCGGTCTTCTGCGCGTCTGGACCACAAAAGTACTTGTTGTGCGATACCAACTTGTCTGGCAAATACTTCTTCCCACAGTACTTGCACGCAACTTTTGACCAGCCAAGCGTTTTGCGGATCTCGTTCTCAATAATCGAGTACGTCGTAAGCACAATGTCGTAGGAAGCAATCTTCTCCACCGCATCCAACCGCTTGGGACCATGATGTACGTACACAGAAAGATGACCGGGTTCTACAAACCGCTCGATTTCGCTCTTCCATTGCATGACAGCAACCAGAGGGCAGACGACAAGCGTACCCCCACGCGATTTACGACCTGTAGCAGCCTTGGCGCTTGTCGACAGGTCCACCTCTCGAGGATTTTCGAGGATGGCCGATAGTGCCTGAATCGTTTTGCCCATTCCCATTTCATCGGCCAGAATGCCGCCTTTGTAATCGCTCTTCTCCTGTCCAACCATCCACGCCAATGCTTCGAGTTGGTACGGAAGAAGAGTGGCAGTCAAGTACTTTGACGGTTGTTTCTCTGGCATGCGACCTTTTTTGTTGAAATGGTCGTCTGCAAGTGGGAGGCGCTCGTCGATCACACCGTTGAGGTCGCTCTGCTCCATGTACTCACGGACACGCTTCTGGTCGGCAGGCTCAAGCTTCGACAAGCCGTCAATCGGGTCATCGTCGCCTTTCTTCGTCTTTGGACTCTTCTCATCGATAACATCAATGTCCGGTTCTACTTCGACTTCGTTGGCAGCGATCCCAGCTTTCAGCCCAATTGCAGTACACTCTAAGTGCTACTCGTGCAATTGACATCCACACATACACCAGTCAGTACTACGGAAGCAAGAGTCGCGTAGAACAGCAGACGTACCTTGTAGTATGTAGTGTCGCCAAAGATTGAGTGGCGGATGTTGACGCCAACTCGCAATTCCTTGACGAGAAGTTTTTGCTCGCAGCTTTTGCACTATGACAGGCACACGGACATACGGTATGAGAGCATAGTCCATCTACACAAGCAAGCACAAGTGCAAGTTTACCTTTGCTCGTCCGCTGGCTGCATATTCGACAAAGTAATGCGGACCACCGTACACAACTTCATCCTCCGAGCTGGCGCTCTCGCCGATGATCTCAATATCCAGCGAATCGACGTCGCTGACATGATCGGCACTGTTCGCAACAGGGCGGGGAGGCACAGGAGGTGTCTGCTGCTGTACTCGGCGACCAGACTTGTCCTTTCGCTTTGCAACCGACTGGGTGGTTACGGGACGTCGTCTGGATCGTTTCTGCTTCTCGTCGTCACTCGAGACACCTACAACGTCGGTATCGTCCTCATAAACCGCCTCGTCCGACACGGTTTCAACGACAAAATCGCTGTCGTCGTCTCCGTCGTCACCGTCGTCATCGTCATCCTCTTCTTCGTCCTCGCTGTTGTCATCGACGCGTGATCGAACAGCCGCCTTGCGACCTCCTGAAGCATTCCGCGATGCCGCACACTGTCGTTGGCGCTTTGTCTCGTTCGTCTTCCTCCTTCCGTCCATCGTCTTTGCCTTTTTCATTGCAGCTTTTCCATTGCGACGCTCACGCGGCGTCTGTACAGCGACCGCCTCGTGCTCCAACGTCCGCCTCGTCGTGACTCGACGCCTCTTGAGCGCCAGCTCGTCGCCTTGTCCCTCTGTGTCCCTCGCTCCGTTCCGCTTCCCCGTGCCGCCTCCTCTAACCACCAACGGCTCATCGTCTGCTTCTTCGTCTGCTTCTTCGTCTGCTTCTTCGCCTGCCTCTTCTCTGTCAATGCAGTCAGCGCACTGCCAGCGGTGTACTTCAGACGGTCGACGACGCAGCGGAGGCGTGAGACACTTCAAGTGGAAGCGCTTTGCGCAGACAGAGCAGCACACAGCCACGCGCTGCGACTGCTGCTGGCAGACTGCGCACGCGTCGCCGGCGCTCTCGGCAGCAACGGGCGACGCGCGGGGCTTCGGGCGCAGCGTCGCGGCCATTGACTGTGGTCTCGGCCTTCCAATTGGCAACTGAGTGGGACAGCTGTCTGCGCGTCAGCAGACGGGGCGGTGAGTGGGTGCAATACCACTGAGGAGCTCTTTGGTGTCGGGGTGGGGACAGAAAAGAGACTGATTTTGGCGGGTACGGGGGACTGACTCGGGTCGGGTGGCGCCAAGCGCTGTGTCTGGTGCCAGAAACGAGCCACACAAACAACGACATAAAACCGAGACAAACGACGCGCTCACTCGGCTCTGCGACCCTCTCACGCAGCTGTATTGCGCTCTGGCCAACAAGAGGCGACAACAGCCCCTCACCAACTGCCTGCCCGACGAGGCTTCTACAAGACGGTCATGGACGTCGCGTGGAGGAACGAACCCGGAGGCAGCACGAGCTTCTTGCGCGAGCGCAATGCACTGCCAGTGTTGAGCTTCTCCAGCAATTGACGAAATTGCTCCACCTCGCGGTCGACTTCGTCCCCTTCTGGGTCGTGCCTTTCCGGCGACGACGGCTGCAGCACCATTGCTGCTGCGGAAGCAGTAGACTGGTGAGCGAGTCGCCTGGGCGGTAGCGATCGGGTCCCTGCGTCTCGAGGAGGCACCTTCTCGGTCACCTTTTGTGCTACAGCCTCTTTCTTGCGGCGCTTCTTCTCCTTCTTGTTTTTCTTCTTCCGGCTGCTCGTGGAAGGTTGCTGACTTGCCTTGAGGTCTGCGAGCTCGTCCCGGAGCAGTTCCGCCTGAATCGCGAGCGAGTGCTGCAGCGCCTCTTGGTACGCGTCTTCCAGCTATCGTGCAGCAAAGTCGACACATCACGATTAGCTTCTTCTTCAGTCAGTAGCTCAGCAGCACAACGGCGATGTACCTGTTCTCGGAACTTGATCGCTAGTACTTCCAATATATATTCTTGCGCCAAGTGTGAAGTATTTGCGCCGGGGCACAAGTCGTCGACGTCGTCGTCGTCGTCGTTGTTGCTTTCTTCGCTTTCATCATCGTCGAGCCCGGACCGGAACGATGACACGTAGCTGAACTGTTCGCCACAGCGAATGAGGTCCATGATGAACTCGGTGTGGTCCTCTCGGACAATGATATAGCGCTCCTCTTTCTGGATCAATCGCATGAGCTCGTCTTCTTGTCGCTTGCCGACTTCCAGCGCTGCCAAGTACTCGTTCGATACCACACCACCCTCGCCGCAGGCATTCTGTCTACCTCCGCCTTCCAACTCATATTTAAACAAGAGTTCCTCGTCGCCTAGCATAATATCCTCTGCTGCGAGCATATCTTCGTCCGACTCGTCTTCTAGCCTACCTGTCTCTCCATCCTCCTCCTCCGCCTCGTCATTCTCCTCTCCTTCATCATCGTCCTCGTCCTCGTCATCTAAAAACGGCGGGAAGACGCTAAACACGTCCTGCAAAGAGCGACTGCTCGAGCGCTTTCGCTCGTGGTCTTCCCACTCGGCGATTATGTTGTCGTGACACTCGCAGCACAAGTTTTTGCCCACGAGGAACTGGTCGAGCGCAGTCAAATACGTCTCCCGGCGGATCCGAAGGAGCCGACGCTTGGCCACGAGTGACAGCTCGCTCCAGAAATTAACAAGCTCTTCTCGTGTGTAGCCCTTGGGGCCATTGAGTCCCATCACACTGCTGTTGCTGCTGCTCATGGCATCCGAACAAGCTCCAGCCCCAAAAGTCGGTGCTGCAGGAAGGGCTGTGAAGGCTGATACTGAGCTTCCGCTGTCTGCACGATCGACTCGAGGCACCGAGCGACTGCTACTGTCTCGTGAAAAGTCGTTCTCGGTCGGCCACGGATTCCTACCAGCAGAGAGGCAAACGACACACAAACCCACCCACACATACATACACACACAAACACACACAGAATCGATCGAGAGAGAGAGACATCGAGAGAGAGAGAGAAGTAGAAGTAGAAGAAAAAAACAGTCAATTGCGTGTCAAGAGTACGTAAGTGGACCTCGAAACCCGAAATAAGTGCAACCAAATAGCGCTTTACCGGTACTTGCGCGCGAGCATCGAGCCCGACGAGCGCCGCGGCGGGTGATGGGGCTGTCGATGCAGCGTCCCGTCCGTCTTGTTGCCCACGGGCTTTGCCTCTCGATGGCCGTGTCGCGTCAATGGTTTCGGCTGCCGCATCGCCCACGCAGACCGACAATCGTACGTCACTCACTCAGTCGCTTTGTTGGTCCCGTAAGTGGCGTGTGCGGCGTCACTGAATCGAGAGCGCGTTCCAAATTAAACGGACGTTTGCTCGCTCTCTACACCGTAAAAGCCGACCGAGTGCGACAAAAAGCACGGAAACACACACAAACACACACAAACACACACACAAATAAACACAACCACACACAACCACACACAATTAAACACGACCACACACAATTAAACACAAACACACACAATTAAACACCAACACACACAACCACACACAATTAAACACAAACACACACAATTAAACACAATTAAACATACTTAAACACAATTAAACCAGCACTTTCACATTAGACGGCTGCGCCCATGTCATCCCTCGCGGCGGCCCGAGCGGACGGGTACTACTTCCCGCGCGAGTGGCGGCCCGAGTTCGGTTCGCTCAACCGCTTCCGCCAGTCCCACGCGCGCGCCAACGGGAGACGTACTGCGCCCGCGCGCGTCGAAGGCGACGACCGCACAGCGCGTCGCGTCGTGCGCTTTGAGATGCCGTTCGACGTCTGGTGTAGCCACTGCGACGCGCACATTGGACGGGGCGTGCGCTTCAACGCGCGCAAGAAGAGCGTCGGTCGGTACTTGTCGTCGGTCGTGTACGAGTTCGCCATGCGCTGCGCCCGTTGCGGTGGGGACGTAGTCCTCAGGACGGACCCAAAAGCGCGCGGCTACGAGCTCGTGCGTGGCGTGCAGCCGAAAGCAGACGCCGAAGACGCGCAGGAGAGGCAGACGGAGCGCCTGAACGACGCGCAGGTGGCGGAGAAGCTACAGCGCGACCCGTTCTATCGACTGGAGCACGAGAACGAGGACAAGCGCGTGGCGAAGAAGCGCTCGCGGGGTCTCGAAGCGCTCGTGCAGCTGCAGGACGCCGCGTTCCGAGACGACTACGCGAGCAACTCGGCGCTTCGTGCGCAATTGCGCAGCGACAAGAAGCAGCGCAAGCGGCGACAGGAGGAGGCGACGCGGCTGGGGATTGGCGGTATTCCGCTTCTGGACGTGCATCCGGACGACGTGGTGGCGTCGCGAGCAGTCGTGTTCACGGGCATTCCACAGCAGCGATCAGCCGCGCGGGCTGCGAAAAGAGGCGGAAGGGTCCGGTCGAGTGGTGCGAGATCGTCTGCTGTTGCGGGGGAGAAAGCGGACCCGTTTGAGTGTTTCGGTGACCCCGTGGGGTCCAAGTTGCGCTGCATGAAGATGGCGAGACGCGCGGCCGAGAAGAAGCGGGCAGCTACGATGTCGGAGACGTGAGCGTTCGCGTCGTTGACGATCTTCACGCGCGGGTCAGGGACAGACAGCGTTGTTGTTGCTGCTGCTGCTGCGTCAACGGCTCGACGAGATGGGTTCACAGGGGCAGCGTTCGGGTATGAGTAAGTATCAGTCATGTGATATATAATACTGCGCGCTGCGAAGCTCACTCAAAGGCGGCACAGAGGCGCGGGACGTCGTTGCAAAGCACAGCAAGCGACTTGAGCGCGCGGTCTTCGTCTCCCTGCCAGACCCGCAGGTACTCACTCGCCGTCAGGACCATGTCGCTCGAGTAGTTCCAGTCTTTGCTATAGGCGCAGTACGCCACCAGCACGCGCACGACGCTCTGCTTTTCGCGCTCGCTGGCCATTGCAGCAAACGCATCGACGTCTTTTGCAATGGCGTCGGCTTTCTCGTGCTGTCCGGTGAGAAGGAACTGGTCGACGTGCAACGACGCGGTCGAGATGCTCGAAGCGAGTTGCAGCAGACGTTCGCCTTCAGTCGGACTGTCGTCGTCGCACTGCGCGACGCCAGTGTCCTCAAGACCAGCGTACACCCCCCGGCCTTCGCCCACGTCAGGCAGCACCACGAACCCGTCGTCGAGGTCGCTCGACTCGATCACCGCACCGCTCCCGCTCGTGTCGCCGTCGTGGCCGTCACGCCCTCCCGTCGCCACCCACCGCTTGCTCAGCTCTGCCTCAGCCGCCCGACGCGTTGCCGCCAACTCGGCGCTGTGCTGCAGCGCTCGGACCGTCTGCTTCGGTCGTTTACTTGTTGCGTCAAACACCGCGTGGAACGCGTCCAGGACGTCGTCTTCGTCGCTCGGGGACAGCGCCGCCAGCTGCGGTAGCGGCTTCGCGCGCGTCAGGAGCTTCTGCGCCGCCCGCACGAGGAACGCGACGAGCTGCGTCTTCGCGTGGTCCGCCGCAGCTGCTGCGCGATCGCAAGCGGTCGCAGCAAATAGCGCCAGTGCAGACGACAGCGCGCGCCCGACAGCCGTTTGGTGGGCAGTGCATTGGCGCTGCAGCAGCAGCAGCGGCGGCGGACGGCGTTGCAAGACGCGCACCTGCGTGCGGACGAGCGCGTACGCGGCCTCCGAGTGGCTGTGCGCGCTGCAGACGGCCGAGACGAGGAAGTTGCCCATGCGCTCGCTGCGAGAAGGGGCGCGGGGCGGCTGGACGCGAAGAAGAGCGCTTGAAGTGGGTTCGCGGATGGCGGCCTGTGAGTGGCGGAAAGTCGGTATCGATGGATGCGGCCGGACACGGGCGTGTAGCTCAGCTGTTCGTTCAGTGGCTGAAACTATCACTGCGAAGAGAGCAGGCGGCGGAAGAACAACTGACGCAATGAGAGACCGTTTGGTCGTTTGGTCGTTTGGTCGTTTGGTCGTTTGGTCGTTTGGTCGTTTGGTCGTTTGGTCGTTTGGTCGTTTGGTCATTTGGTCGTTAGATAGATCGACTCTACATGTACAGTACATGGACGGCCTCCTCCAGGAAATGCTAAGGATGATACTGCCCCTGTCTCATCTGTAGCCACACGTCGGATCCGATCTTCGCACAGAAGAGAACGAAAGGACCGAAAACTACACGTATCGTGGACTGTGTAGGACTTCCTCGGACGGTGAGCAACTTAGGGATGTATGAGAGTCGTCATGGTAGTAGCAAAGTGGTTAGCATGCGAATGGTCGCCACCACTGCAGCACAATGAGGTGCCCTGGACACCCTTTGCGAAGTAAATGACAACGCAAAAACGTGTACAGCACTTGTATTCAAGCATAGCCTGGTCGACGCGTGGCGAACGCGATGATCCGGGGTCTAATCGTCGTAGCATGCTTACTGTTGCTCATGAGGGAGATAGCGCCAATGAACCATGTGCTTATGTATGTCGTCATGGATCGATACGCCATAGAATACGTGACAAACGGCGTCCCTAGAGACACTGGATCCATGCAGCTCTCTCTCTCTACTAGAACATCAGAGACAGACTGACGGCTTGGGCGAAAAGAATCTGTATATTGGAATCTGCATCACAGTGGAAGCTGTATGCGTCGCAAGGCATCTGTTGCTGCGACTTCGCTATCAGATCTGGAGTCAAATATCATTATCATCCAAGTGTGAGGGTCACGTGTTCAACGACGAAACATGATCGCTACGGACTGACGCTACTGAGAAGGGAAGAAACGTTCATACGAAGTGAGGCAAACGGTTTGTCACGATGAGATATTTCATCAGTGTACAATTGTAGTAGCAACGACGTCTGCAGCCGCACAAACCGATACTTCGTTACAGTGTGGTCCGCATCTTTGCAAACCACTCTCTCTCTCTTGCGAAGTCTAATGATGGTATGCTGCAGTAGACGCCGTCATGACACTCACAAGAAGTACATATACCATTTTGTCTACAAGTATCATTGCTTGCGCTCAATGGATGCGCTAGACACATGAGACGAGCAAGTGTACGACGAGACAGGGTAAGTCTGTTTCTACAGCATTAATGTGTAAGCTTCTTGCAGCCGAACCCATACAACGTACACAAGGTAAAGGAAATACGGCCTACAAGTTTCCAAGATGAACTTGGCCACCCGAGGATTCCGGATACGCCTCCTGTTATCGACCGGGCTTTGTTTACCCCGCTGCTAGAGCGGAATAGGCTCCAGTACATTCTAAAGCTTGGCGGCGCTAGACGCTGTGTTCCCCATCCCCGCCGTACCGTTGTCTCTTGATTGTAACTACATGGAGGTGCTGCAGTAGGACCTTGTCCAACTTTCCCCCTCTAGTCCAGCCGAAGCTCTTCGTGCTTATGATTGCTCCTCTTCCGCAGAATCCATAGCGTGGCGACACAGATGGAGTAGGCTAAGCTTTCTCTGATACTTGCCGGCAGCAAAAACTGACGCTGAGAAAGCAGTCTGGTCGCGCAACTGGCTACAAACTGATTGTACTGCAACCACTACTCTACATGCGTTCATACCAGATCCAAGCAAATACAAGTACGATCTTCATAGAGAAGTATTCGTCTGCCTATTACGGTCGACAGCCGACACTGTACGTTTTTTGTCCTAAGTTCACCTCTAAGCCCAATAACTGACGCCGTACTATCTATGAAATGACGAGCCGTGTACAATCTAATCCACACCTGGTCGATCCGGCTAAGCGCAGGCGACTTGGGCTACATCATTTGAAGCCCAGAATCTGGTGCATGGGCAAGCCCCTAGAGCGGGCCAAATATGCCCGGATACCTCCATGTTCACTGCGCAGTCTGTGCATTCGGCGACTGGGGTCACATGAATTTCAATTTACGTTCCCGTCTCTCGGCGGTACTCCGTCTCGGCATATGCATTGTAAATTACAACGTTGGGCGACTTCGATCCTGCTCTCGTCACCCCACCTTGCTGTCGGTGCGGGACCGGTAGAGCCCGGGCTCGTCTTACGTCATCCACCGCCGTTTCGGCGCGCTTATAAATGGTCCCGGGTACGAGCTGATTTAATTGTCGGGTCATGTCGGGACCCTGTCGAGTCCGCGAACTCGGCGATTCGCCTCCGCCAAGATGTCAATGGAATCCATTGGTCGATTGACGGGAATTTACCAGAATTAAGGGGGTCGCCTGAGCAAGTGTCTAACTACTGGGAGCATTCGCACCATCGTACCTTGGTGTTTCATGCCCACCCGGAGCTTCACCGTTTCCCTTGGAGTGTGCCAGAGACGGTGGCCAATGTAGATGTGTGGACAACGCTTATGAAGCAAGCGTTTCACGTTCATAAACGCCTTCTGCACCCTGGCCTCCAGTCCTGGTTGAAGGCCTATGACGCGCAGGCGGTATCGAATAGTTGGCAGTCAGCTGCATCAAATCAAACGCCTTCCCAAGTTTGGAAACACGCAAACGGGCTAACGGAGTATCAAGTCTGGACATGCTATCGTATCGCGACAAAGCAGCTAAATCTATACCATGCCGGTCGCACGCTGGACAACAGTTGTCGTACGGTGCTGCACTGCCGGGGACGCAAAGAGACAGCGGCGCACATTTTCTGGGAGTGCCCAATCGCGCGAGCGTGTTGGTGTCACTTGATAGGACACTGGACCGGTGGGGGTGCGACGAACGCAGTTCTTTCCACCTTCTTTCAGCACTGCGCCAATCGCAAAGCCCCGCCCATTCCACGTCAGCTGAGTTTGCGGTTGCAAAGCCGTTTTCAAGATGACTCTGACGACGCAGCAACAGAATTCGAACGGATCTGGTTCATATTAAGCTCCATCTGCCAAGAACATTTGTGGACCGAGCGGAACTCGGCGGTCTTTAGAGGAGCCGTGACTACTCCATCCGCAAGTGTCCAAAGGTACTGGACACGCGGTGTTCGCCAGCTACGGGCAATTGCAATACGCGAGCATCGAGCCGCGGCTACGGCCGTACGAGGGGCCCGACTTCATGCCTGTCTTGAACTACTGATTCAAGAGCCCCGTGGACACCCGCCTTACGCGGGTGTCAGCCACGATCCGCTGCCGCGACCGGCGCTCATATCCTGGCTCAGGATTTTTCAGACCTCTTGTCCACATTAAATATGTCAATAGATGATCATGAAACTCCTCCCCCCCAGAATCTGGTGCATGGAGTCGAACCTTAGAAACAGCTCTTCGGCTGCCGTTTCATGATTTGACCGCACCGTATCACAAGATACCAGCTTCGACGTGCTTGAGACCCCACTGAAGTCTTTACTTTATCATTTGCGCCTCACGCCACCACTTCTGTCCGCTCCACCATTCGTCACCCACAACAGGCTCAACGGTCCTTCCAACATGACCAAGTGCATCCTTCCTCTCTTCCTCGCGCTCGTCTTACCATCCACTGGAAGAGACACTTGTGCAGCGTCGGCAGTCGCGAACGTGACCACGGTGATGAAGTCAAACCAGGACCTAGTCACTCAGCCTGATGTGGACCGCAATGGACTTGTCCAAGGTACTGACGTTGCCGACCAAACCGCTGATGAAGAAAGGGTAGCAATATCAGCTGCTCATTTAAAATCATTGCTCCGTCCAACTCGTGGTGTCGTCGACCTTAATGCTGCCGCCGAGGCTTTCAAAAATATTGAACATTTGCGACCCGTAGCAGCGGAGGAAAACGTCGGACATGCGATGCAGGAGCACCTGCGTATAAGTGAGACTGATGCTAAAGAGATATGGGATTTAGATCATCCTAATCGTGCGCAGATTGCGGCGAAGCTGGAGGCGAAGAGACTAAAGCGGGTGGCGAAACTGGAGGCGAAAAGATTAAAGAGGGCGGCGAAAGCGGACGCGGGGAAAACGAAGGCAGGGGAACAGGAGTCGAAACGAACGTTTGAAGCTACTGGCGAGGATGAAGGCAATGTGGGTAAGGAATGAGGGGCAATGTTGAAACGAGGGAAGGTTCAATTGCAGCTACAATAAAAGACAATGCAACGGGGCACGCTATTACCAGATAGCTTATAAGACCTTTTGTTGACCACGCACAAGGCTACGTACTCCCGGCGTGCCGTGAGGACGTGAGGAAGCGCGAGGAAGTAAACAGAACTCGGAAGCTTTGTTTGGGGAAAAAGTATAGCTGTATTTAATATAGTCAAGTTTCATTAATAAAACATCTTTTTCTTGATCTAACTATACTATACTACAATCTACTATATGAGTTTCTTGCTCGCCACCCATTGCGCACGTACAGCAGCGATTGGTGGTTTCTTAAGTTGATATAGCGTCTACACCAACCAAGAAGTGGAGCACCCAAGAGTATTACCCTCAGAGGTAATATTCCGACAACATTACCTCTTCTCGGGTAATGTTAATAAAGATTAAATAAATGAATAGTATTCAACAATTGATACATTCGTATCAATATTTATGTTACGGGCTCACCAAGTTACATCACCCCCCGTTTATCATCGATCCCTGTAGTGAGTGATTTTATTGATTGGTAATAGATTGACCACCGTTTGGTTGCTCTGGGGGAAAGGGAGCACTTCTTGGTGTGACCATCTCATTCCGACTCTTCGGCGCATGACGAGTTCGTCCATGCGCTGCGCGAACAAATTCGCCTCTGAAACAGCTGCACGGGTGTGTGCAGCCGGCGAGCAAGCAAACCAAGACTGAACAGCAGTCTTTTCTTCCTCTGATGCTGCAGATAAGCAGCATGCAACACTCAGTGTTGGAGGTGCACGTGGTTATCCACGTGCAGCTTCTTCATCCGCAGCTTACAATCCATTAAGAGCTTCCCAACGAAATCTGAGGCAGTGGTCTGGTTAAACACTGGAAATTATCGGATCCCACTCCTCGAGTCGTCAATACTTCGTGGTCTTGATGTCAGTGCGAGTGATTATCTCACTGAACATGAGTATTACATCGATATCGTTTTCATACATCGATGGTACCACGGCAACCGCAGCCGAAACGAAGTTTCGTTGGTGCAGGCGTGGAATTCATTTATCGGAAACATTGGCAATGTTGACCGTGACGATTGGCTAGTCAAACTTGTTACAGCTGGCAATAGGTTTGAAGAGAAGTCGTCAACTTGTGCTCGGTTAAAATTGCACCGATTGTCTCGAGGGGCAAGTTCATCTTGCCGCTCGTGGGGAGAGAATTGCCAGAGTTGTGTTGACAATTCTGTTCGCGCCCCTAGAATGGCCTTCCTCCCTAATCAGCCCTGTTGGAGGGAGAGCATCCCGTATGAAATGTACCAAGGGATTGAGACTTTACAATACCTTTACGAACGCGCCGGGCGTTCGATCGACTATGGCCGTCCATCATCAAAGGGTGCGTCTCGTAGTACTGCTCGACGATACCGGGAACATCCACCATCAGCTGAGAGCGGGGCTCCCAGCTGTTTTACGAGGGAGGATAACCCGTCATTGGACAAGGGAAATAGTCCTTTATCCTGAGCCGTCACGGTGGTTCAATACAATCTCCACAAGAAAGCGTTGATTACGGTGTGAGTCCACCAAAGGATGTGGTGGAGAAGGAAAAACCTCTTCCAAGTCGTTCTACTCACCAACTCGACCAACACGAGATGGATCGCGCTACCGCTAAATTGCGCGAGATTTTGGAGCACGATCCGGACCGATAATACGGTCTGACCGACTCTGTGCGGAAGCACTTCAAGGATCGTGAGGCTGATCGTGCAAAGGATCGTGCTAATTACGCCTTCGCACATATTCAGGTCTATCGGTATGTCCTTTTCATCGTTGACGAGCTGGCGGCAGCTCATAAGGAGATCTCTTAGTTGCGTGGAGAGGTATCTTCACTATGCGTCCAGACTGATTGCCTGGAGCGCGAGAGCAAGAATATGATGGAGATTGTTGAACGTGGGGGACATCTACATCGTTGAGTGAAGGCTCGTAATGGCGGTACGGGCGGAGACGCCCCACGTAAAACGTAGGATGCGCACGCATTATACGAGGCATATCAATCGTGTATGCGTTGCCTTGTCGGAGAAGCACACGAAAGGGACCGATGTACTTGGTCAGTAGTTTACTGCTGCCCACGTTAGTCACTACATGTCTAGAAAGGTTTCCCGTAAATAGTAGGACTAAATCGCCTTCAATGAATACAAGGACATTTGCTCTTCCATTCTCGCCAGCGGTGGAACGGCAGAAATGGAAAAGACCCCACCTTGTCGGTTTTCATTTTGTTTCTGCGGGTCCACCGCATGAGCGATGGAGTCCTGCACAAAACGGACCACTGCTTCTCGAGCCAACAGGAATCCTTCTGCTGACGAGACATTTTTTTGCTTCATTCGCCTTGTGCGAAATGAAGAAAGAGTCATCTCCTCTTTCTGTTCATGAGCGAGGGTTTCATCATCCTCTCTGGACTAGTCATTTGTAATGCTGAAAATACCAGCACCGTCATTGTAGTGGAGTGGCGATCGCTCTTTTGAGGAGCCAACCCCAACTCTCCACTAACGCTCGAAAGACCGACTAACAGAGGGGGTACTCCGATTCCGTGCTGTGACTTTTTCTTCCTTGTGTATCCGTCAGTAGGCGGGTTGCACACTTCCAGATGGACTCGTGTCAATGGAGTACTTGACCGTGTTTGCGATGGGGTCTGAGCTCGATCTCTGTGTGGAATTCTTCGCACCGCGATCGGAGTGTCATGATCTCGTAGAATTCTTCACGGGATCACTTGTTTACTTGTAGGATGCTCGATATGAGTCACCCTGATCTGAAACAGATCGCCTGATCCAAAATGTAGACCTTCATTCGCGAGCCTTCTGACTAATTGACCCGTCTCGCGATCTTTAGTCGTCCACCACAAAAGGTTTCCTGCGTCCGATTGCAGTTGTAACGGGTGGGAGTCCTTGAACACACCTGGCTAAACAATTTAGGCGCGACAGTTGTGCAGATGTAGCGTAGTTTGTGACGTCAGGTGGTCAAAAAATCAAGCTCAAAAGAGACGACGCGTGTCCTTAGAAGCAACTAAACTCTGTATTATGCTAAATAATCAACCCCAACATCCCTATCCCTATCGTCACACCGTAGGCATCGCATGCAACGTGTCGCTTTTTCCAGAAGATAGCAACCTTTTACTTGCGTGGCACACACTATATACTAACCGATTGCGGTCGCCTTTCTGATTGCATATCGTGTCGTGTCGTCCATACTAGCTTGATCGCGATCACATAGCTGATCGCCGATCAAGATCTCGATCGCCTCCTTGATTGCGATTGATTTGCTGGTCGCGGATGACCTGTTGTGGCACACACCCCTCTGATTGTGACCGATTATCCTGGTCCACACCAACCTGATCGCGACCACATGCCTGATCGGCGATCACGATCTCGATCGCCTTCGTAATCGCGGTAGCCTTGCTGATTGCGGATCCTAAGGTGTGGTACGCACTACTCTGATCGCGATTTCTCTTTACCGCCATCTTAATCGTCTCCGAGACAGTGATCGAGGCTCCCTGACTTGTACCCTTCGTCCGTCATAATTTAACCCAATGTCGCAGGTCCCATCGTTTCTGATCTGATATCCGGTTCTGTCTAACAGTCCAGTGGGCGTGATCAGGCCAGGTGCGGGACCGGCGCCGCCAACCGTTTGCTGATTTGGATATTACTAAAGCGCGATCCGTTCTCGGATAGCGAATTTTACTGGTCGCTTACCACAACGACACCCCGCGTAGATTTCCCCGTCGAGGTTCCAAGTGCTTCCGAGGGAGAGATCAGTGTCACCTACAACCCACGTGCACCCTTCAACCTGTTTTTGCCGCAGTCAGAATATGGAGATCTACCTCGCGTCAAGAGCGATCGGACTGAGTGGATCCCGGGATACTGGGATCGCGCGACCCGACATTCCATTCAAGTCATGCCTTGTTCGGCATGGAGGATCAGCTTGGTCAGTGTTGCTGAGTTGAACGTTGATTTCCTCTTTCGACACTTCGCAAAAGAGCGCATTATGACTCATTATTTTGCTTGTTTTGACGCGACCTCAGTATTTCTTGCCAAAACCCCCCGGACCGGGTTGATAACTCTACTGTGACGATAGACATTCCTCCGGAAGATGTGAGTGCGGCTTTAAAGAGGCTCAAGCGTGTGAAATAAGCGAGACCTGATGAACTCAACAACACGTTCTACAGAAATTACGCGGACGCGCTCGAGCCGGTTCTCGCTGCTTTGTACACCAGATGGCTCAAGTGCAGCGTGTTTCGGCTTCGTCCCGCGAAGTGATATTCAGTGTTTGAAGAAATTTGCGGCCTCTGCCTTGCCACTTGATCATTGCCTGATCGCGCTTCTCAACAGCGACTACAAGTTGTCTACCAAGATTATCTCGTTTCGGGTTCGACCGATGCTCTCGCATCTCGCTCTGCCAGATCAAGTTTATTTTTTCACGCAGCAATCAACCAATTCGGGTCTCGACAATTTTACGACGGTACGAAAAGTAGCAACTTAGGACAGCGATCTAATGAAGTCATTGTTCTGCTTCTCGATTTTGCCAAGGTATACGACACGGTGCAACGTCTGTATCTACTCGAGGCGCTGATATGGCCTGGCTTTTCGACCCACTTAGTATCAGTCGCCACGGCCGTACACCGAGATACGACTTGTCGTTTTCTCGTGAACTGAAATTTCTCGAGTCGACGTGAAGCTAATTGTGGAATGCGACAAGGGTTCCTCCTTGCACCACTTCTCTTTTTCCCATGCCCTAGATAGTGTCTATCGGGTGATTCAAGCGAGGGAATACATTTGCGGGGTACCCACAACATCTAATATAGGGGCATACTGAGTTCAACGTATACTGCGGTATACATTCGCGATCGGAAGGCGGTTAAGCTGGTTGTATCCATTATAGATGGTTTTGCTAACATGCCGGATCTCTTGATCAATCTGACGAAATCAATATTTATTGAGCTGGACCCTCGTGGGTCTGAACTGCTTCTTGACACGTGTTGTCTCACTCTGCAGCTTCTAGCGAATCTTACCAGTATCTTCGTGTCTTGATGGGTAGCAGGGCACGGTGACTGAACAGGATTTAGTGCATTCGCTATCTCTAAATTAGACTTGTTCTAGCTCGAGAGACGACTCACACCGTGGAACAGCGTTCTCAGCTCGCCAGTGCTGTCGCGGTTCAAAAAATCACCTTCTTAGCACGACACTGTTGACCTCCTCTCGCCGTAGTTGCATAATTATACAAAATCTATTTTAGATTCTGACCGGGGTGTTCGTGACAACAAGAGGTCTCGGACCTGGGTCCTTCCGAGATGACTGCAATACCGATCCAGCAGGGTGGACTAGCGGTGCCTCGTATTAGAACGGAACTGATAAATATGACGGAGGCAGCAGTTGGACAGTGAGCCGCTACTATTTCTATGCGGTATTTACAGATTTTGTCTTCTTATAGGGCTCTAACGAGTCGGGTTCGGCCTACATCACGCCTTGTTGGACGAAAGACAAGCACTTTCGATATCTAGCGACTCTTTAGTCAATCGGTTCCAAAATATTGGACTTCAGTGGATCGACATGGCCATCGAGATGACGTCAAGGAGGTCAGCCGACGATCCATCCCGTTTACGTCGAGAGCCGAGGTCGGATATAATGACGACGGTAGTGTCACAATTCATGTTTTTGGGTACTTGATGGTAGACTACGGGCTGGCATGAGATCTGAAGTGGCGGAATCAGGGCGGTTCGACCACATGTGGCTGTATCAAGCCACTCTCCAGGATATTTATTGGCTGAGAGATCGACGGGGCCAGGCTTATACCTCGGCCTGGGCTAAATTTTCGAGGGGGCACACTATTCCTGACGACAAGATGTCTTGTGAGACCATTGAAAGTGACATTGTCTTGTTTTTTCCTACGCGTGACATGGCGACCCAATCTATGGAAAGGCGGCATTTTGGGTCCTTTCGTCTCGCCTTTTGCAAAATTTCCCATCGCTGGTATTTTGAGCACTTGAGCCGGGTTCATTGATTGCGTGCTCAACGAAGGTACACCGATTTCATGACTGTCCTCTCACTAGTGAAAATACATCGCTGACTTATTTCGATACGGACATGAAATGCGAGGTGACGTCAGTCTCGTCAATGTCGGCATACGATATAGCCGCGTCTACAACCAGAAGGTCACCTGTTCACTTTAGTGCGCATCCGACGCTTACGCGCGTGGTACACATGTGGGCTGGACGTCGACAATGGCGACGCATTAGCAGAAAACTTATACAGATTATCTCCCGGCAGCAACTTACTGAAGGAACTAGACTTCTCGGTGAACGTGTGGCAAAGACGAATTTCCACCTGATTTTGGAAGGTATACCGTTGATCACTTGAAGATATATCCAAAGAATACGAGCGTCCTTTCCGACCAACGCTCATGTACTGTACTATCTGTAAAGCAACATCTTTTTGCTCTGTAATTGAGCTATCCTAGATCTATCGTGCCCCTCACCTGAGTGTGCGGCGTCTGTTCTAGCAATGACAGCCATGTATATTAAATGACATCGTGGGCGTCGCCACTGGGACTATCTCCTTGATTGGTGGCGATGGCTCGGCTCTTTCAAGAAGGCTGACTTAAATATGTAGGTGTTTGTCCTGGACCTCCCGGAGTTCCCTCAGCATGCCTGAATGTTGTTCGGCAATGTATCGAATCATGATCAGATTAGTCGAAACCTCAGGCTGCGGTCATCCCAGCAGATAGAGAAATGTGGCGCTTTGTAGTATCTACAGAACTCCATTCCATCTCGGCCGAGCGCCTCCGCTGCATGGACGACTCGTCCTTGGCGCAAAAGGTACACACAGTCAGAGCCAAGAAACTGTTCCGACGGTCGATTCGACGGTTTTGTAGGTCAACATACCAACCTGACATGGCGGATGATGAGCAGCTTTTCGCACGCGTAATGTCTGCATTGTTATATGCTCTCATCTGCTCCGATGAACCGCCGTCGCTACACATGCTGTCTCACGAACGATACCCTAGATGTCTGTAGCTCCTGGTTGTTGACGAAGGATCCCGCGGAAACCCGGCTCCGGGAGGATCTGGATCCGTCAATGTCCAACTCCATGTTCCGACGCACGCCGAATGCGTTATCTGAAAATGAGCATGGTATATGATTAAGCCGATACCACTGAAAACGTTGTGGAATACTGGGGCTTGTGCACGGTCTTCAACAATCAAAAGCCTGTGGCTTTCACCTCTGCATGTCATTGGCGACAGTGCGCTAGTACTTTCACAACTACAAGCTCTACCTTCTCCACGCAAGCCACATTTAGTGCGATTCAGTCGAGGATCACGCACCATCGCTCACGATATCGATGTAGCCATCTGGGGACATCATAATCGCATATATGCCAAAATTTCGGATCGACTGGCGAATGTTGTTACGGACACAGAAGCTTCTATTCGAGTGCAAACTCCCTGCTACCATGGAACTGTCCAGGAGGCTACGACTTTTCTCGACAATGATGTCAATTTTACTGGCTGGAGGCCTCTAACACCGACCGACATATAACACATGACTCCGAGATGACACCGAGGGACCTGATTATCTCACGATAGGACAGGAGTCTGCGAGAAGGCGCTCTGCTGCCCAGGGCATAGCGCTATCAAGTATATAAAGAAGTCGTCGCCGTGGTAGCTTATTTGCTCAGCGACAGGATACGGTAGGTCGTACTCGTACCTAGATATACCTCACCTTCTCAATCACTCACTACCTGTCGAAAGCGCGCAGACTCGGCCACCGTTTTTCGTTCCCGCGCAGATCTTTCAGCAAAGTCTACTGTTTGCCGAAAACTACGGAGAGGGACAACTGTAGTAGCCTGGTAGATCGGGAACGCGAAGAATAAATCAGCGATAATCAGGTAGCAAAAAATCAAAGCCGCGTGATGATAGTCCATGTCAATCTGGAGCTCTGTCATTCAAGCGAAGAGAACGAAAAAGCGGTGTTGGATGAGATACAAAAATCAGAAAAGGAAGAGAAACAGAAGACTAGTAGATAATGTGGCATTCGTCACAAAAACTTCAGCGAGACTGAAGAGATGAACGCCCAACGTGATGCCTGCCGACTACTTGATGCATTCTAAGGAATTTCGCGCTACTAGTCGAGTTTCCTGCAGCCCATAGCATGGAATTTCTGACCTCCGGCACGCTCCGACCGGGACAAATCCAGTACAAAATTGTGTAACAGTGTGCAATGTTGTGTTCATTTTTGTGCTAATAATTATACGTGGACAGGGAGCTTAAATATGATTGGTTGAGGCAAATTGATTGTCCATGTGTGCGTGCTCGAAAGCAGGATTATACGTGCTAATCTGCTTCACTTCATCGTAAATTGTGCCAACGTGTTAATCTACCACGACACGTGAACTGTGGAAGACTTGTACATGATGGTGCTTCAATGTATACGCACGTGCACCCGTGTCCATGTATATCCATACGCGCGTACTTGACTGCGAATTAACCGTTATGTTGTATTCAATGGTAGGTAAGCGGCTTCATGTTGGACTACATGCCGCCCATGTGCTATCCAGATGGTTTAACCGTGGGTAAATGGTGTACAGCGTGGTTGCTGTGTTCGACAAAACGCTGGGCATCAGTGATGGTATTACTTGACACATGTACTTAAGCTGCTGGCTGCTCGGGGTCCGTGTGTCAGGTGCCCATCGGTCTCGACATTGTCTATATTCCGCCCAGCAAGCAGTGGATGGCGTATAATACGATTTATCGGTCGTCGACAATGAGAATACGCGTGCTGTACGTATGACGAGTTAATAGTTGGTGGAGCCTTTTCGGTGGATGCTGTGACTACAGTGAAGGTAGTGCCGTAGATGGGTGGGTGGGTGGCAGGTTGCTCACTATGCGTGACGTTCTTTTTGTGGCTACGTGAACAGGATGGGCTTCGACCCGTACGTCGAGTGCGATCCAACGACCCACGTCAAGTACTCGCATTCTTCCGGGCTGAAGAAGATCATATCAGAGTACGCGAAGTTCGGCTATTCTCGTCCTATCATGTAAAGAGAATTTGTTTGCGACAAGGGCGTGAAAAATAGTGACTGCTACGGGAACCAGCGCATGTTCTACAATGTAAGGAGGGAGAGAAGAGAGTGTAAAATGCTGTGAATATAACAAAAGTGAAAAAGATCTTGTTTCGTGTGAGTGGACCAAGTGAATGAACAAGGAGAAGGGGTGACCTACGAGATCGTGGGTGGCAACGTGTTTGGGTAGACTACAGAAGCCGCCAACTTCGTTGAAACCAAGAGTAAGCTTTAAAGTGGTGAATATGCATGTGGTTGGTCGGAAATTCGGCTCTAATCATTGATAATTGATGCGTGTTTGTAGCTCTGACCACAACTGGCGTCTCAAGTAACAACGGTGTCGGATATATCCAGTCGCAATACAGCGACAAGAAGACGACCATGTGCGAGTTCAATCCGTACATGATGTATGACAACCGGAAGAAAGTGTACACGACGACGGAGAGTTCGGCCTTCTAGCACGACAATGACGCGCCATCACGTGATACGATTCTGTCATGTCCAAGAACATTATGAGCGAGCTGACCCCGACGCTTAAGAGTGAAATGGATTATTGTACTATCCTGTATATACGCTGTATCATGAGAGTCAGGACGAGCTAACGCGTCTCGCCGATCTTGTTCATATGTACTTGTTGTATTTCTCATTCTTTAGTGCGGTAGCACTTAGCCGGTATACACTGGAGTGAAGACCAACATCTATGGGTACTGCGAGGTGGTAATTAATTCGATGATGTTTGTAGTATGCGCAGGTGCTGGATCTACAATGCGCACAGCGGCTTAAAGTTGTCTGTATCGTTGTACGTGTTTAATTAGATGACCAGCTTTGTGCAGCTTGCTAGGACTTGAGGACGGTTTGGGCTCTGCGGGCTTTGATGTTGTGCTCGCCAAGAAACGAAAGTAATTGCATTTCGGCGACATCGCCAACTCCAACACATCGTCTCGATATTGTGGAGACTTCTCATCAAGCACGAAGCCATTAGCAAGAAACATCTTCGTGAATGCAGCACCAAGTTTGTCGGTGGATTTTGTGTGCTTGCTCAAGGTATCAAACGAATCCTAAAGGCGGGGTTCCTGGGTATACCAGGAGAACCAGACGTCCTTCAAGTTTGTTGACGAACTCTTTCTGCGACGTTTGGCTGGTGGTTCTTTGCTATTATCTTCACTTCTTTCATATGTAGTTTTTGGGTGTGCTTTGTTATAGACATCAGCTTCAATCATCGAGACGCGAGATTCGAGCTTTTGGATGACCTTGTTTAACTGTTCAATCAACGAAGCTTGACGAATATATCTTGGATGCTTTGTGATGTCGATCGTGCTGTCTGAAGCCTTGATGGGATTTGGTTGCATATTTGCCTTCGTGTAGTAGATTAGATGTGAAGACCAAGCTAGAAGATCGCTGACGGAGTAACCTTGCTGGATTACACACGCTTCCAAACGTGCGACTAGAAGTCCGTCTTTTTTAATCTGCCTTAACGATGAATTTTGAAGCAGCAGGTAAGTGATAAGCGTTTCAATCACTCTTTCGTTCACGTTGTATTGTGTATTCATGAGCCCTTGAGATGCGTTGAAGAGCGCTGTCGCAACAGTTTGTATCTTTGTCTGCGTACCGGAGTCGAAGACATCAAGTGATAGGAGAGATACGTCGGTATCGAGGTGTCGACCACTCAACACCCGGGCAACCTTATGGTCTTCGGAAGCTGTATTAAAGACGTACGCGAAGGCCTTGTTCGTCACTGTCATATTCCAGGCGCCTTGGTCGAAGATCCACTGTACACAGAATCCAGACCCATTTTCATGCTGCGCTCCTCCGCACCGAAAAGAGTGAGATGTCAAGCGCTCGGATACGCCAGCAGATGCAGCGACCTGATCAAGAACACGGTTGACGTAGCTGTGCACACCAGGAGCGGTATCTGGGCAGTTGTCCTTCTCAGTAGCGGTGGAAAATATATCCAATGAAGACACCACAACCTCTGGGTGATCGATCAAATCGATGAGCGGAGTCGCTGGAGCTAATATGGACTTTGAAATAGCCATCTGCTCAGGAATTTGACTCAGCACGGATATAGTTGGCGATGAGCGGGTCACGAGGGCGAGAGCTATGAAAAGCAGAGGGCATGTGGTGAAGTCTTCGTCAGGGAAAAGTGATAGACATTGCTCTTCAGAAATTTTGGTCCGGATGAATCGGACGAAGAATATGTCGCCCGAGCCGATGGACAGGTTAGCCTTCCGCAGCATTATGAGGTCCGATGCACGCCCAAAGAGGTACCAAAGCAGACACAACAGCGCCGCATCTTGGTCAGCACTAGTAACCGTAGCTGAATACAATTAATCCATCATTTTCTTGAGAGAAGACTTTGTGCATGCTGGGGCCTTGTTCACAAAGACCCTGACTCACGCTTCATGCAATGGCGTTCGAGCGTCTGTCCCTTCTTGAGCAAATTCTTTTCATCCGCTGCTCGATGCTGTGGGAACTGCTCCAGCAGACATTTCTTGGCTTGTCGAAAGTACTGCATGACCGAGTGTCGAGCCAAGAGCTGTCTCTTTCGGCTCTCCTTGAACGCGAGATACATGCCAAACTTGTCCATCACAGATTCTAAGGCGAGAGGTGCCCTCTCGCGCTGCATGCACTATTGCAGGTACTCCCAAGTAACCTCTTTCTGCTCGAGGAACTTTAAAAATGAGCGCGTTGTGTTCTTACGGGCACACTTCGTGTTGGCAAGTGCTAGGTCGGTCAGACTCATCCTCGGTGGAGATGTTAAAGCTTTGATGTTGTTTGTACAATATGCGATTGAGTTACCTTTTGTCGGAGATGTCGGAGCTTGGGTGTTATTTTGAAATATGCGAGTAATTTGGTGTTTGTATAGTGATATCCATACCAGCACTGTTCTCTCCGTTCTGAGACGTCGGAGAGGTAGATGCGGGAGCTTTACTTGTCCACCTACTCTCTGATTGGTTTTAAATATTGCCTTTGTTCAATTTGACTCGCTAAAAAGGGGTTTATATTACCACGCTCACACTACTGGTCAATACATTTAACATGTTATTCAAGTGCGGTCGGAGACGTATTGTTATTTATCCATAACTTGATTTTCGCAACGCTTGCAGCGTCCGTTCCACTCCTACGTTCTGGTTTGTAAGCTTTTTGTTGACAGACATACAGTACGTAATCACAGAGAACAGCGTATTTTACTCGAACACGTTATGCGACATCGAGGCGAATGCCAGAAACCGTCGTCTGAATAGTTAAATGGCGTTTGTTGGCGTAGATTATACCGCAGCAATCACCAAGCGAGCTCGGTGGATAATGCCAATGCAGGAATACCCCATCGGGGACCATAGCTTTCTGGTGGGCATCGATTCTAAGGAAGCACTCTGCGTTTCTTAGCCCGACGTGCGACAGCGCGTGCGAAACATCGACCGAGATCGGGTCCAATCGTACGGTGATAAACGCTATTGACCCGTCTGGAACGAGCACTCGACGTGCCGATCCTGTCCAATATATATATGTTGCAATAGCTGCATGACGCTGCACTGCCCTCCAACTGGTCGTGTCAAAACGTGAGCCGCGCAGAGCCGACGGCATTCTCCCATCGGATAATGTATGTGAGAACCTCAAACATGTAGAAACGAGCGTAGGACGCGTCCTGGTTGTCCACTTTGCCCCCATATGAGACTTTGACACCGGACGCGCAATGCGACGGCTCTTGGAACGGCTCTCGAGCCTCGCTCTTTCCTCTTCTGCTTCTTCTCGATGCATCCGTTCGGACGTCGGAAAACGACGGACCTTTGCGGTCGCTGGTGGAACTCAGCAGTTCGAAATCAAAGCCCTCGCTGTCCATGCCCGAGCCAAGATGCTCGTCTCCCTCGAAGAGGATCCACTGAAACGTCTTGACGCAGGAAAACTTGGGTCGCGAGTCTTGGTCCCAGAGGAACTCATGCCCACTACAGGCCTCGGTGTGCACTTTGGCGTAGGCTGGATGGTCAACAGCCTGGTATGCTAGCACATAGCCACGAGGACAGCGTAGCCGGAACATGACCATACTGTTCCACGACACGGTTTTCAGCTGCGGGTGGTGCACGCAGCGCTGGAGCACCAGTGCATCTTCGCTGATCTTATGCAGCACCTTTAGGCCAAGCGTCGAATACTGGATCGTGCGCATGTGCTCTGCGGTGGTCAATATGGCCCACGTCTTGTTCATGAGCGCGTGGGCTGACATGCCGTTGATCCGCTTCGTCATCGAGAACTGCACCGTCGTGCCGTCGAGGAACATTTGGTCCTCCCAGCCCAGCATGTGCATGCCCGAGCTCAAGCTCTGTCCGTGAAACCGCCGGCCATAGATCTCGTCGTAGCACTTCTTGATCAGTTCCTGACACTCTTCCAACGTCAATCGCGCGCGCGGGTCTGTGGTAGAAACCGACTCTGGTAGCGACAACGGGTCGAGCGCCAGCGTTGCCGCCGGGACAGCGGGCGCCGCGTCGACGTCGGCCAAATACACTGTGAGCGACGACGCAAACCCGTCGTACTTGGCCAACTTTCGCTGCGCCGCTGCGGCCGCACGGCGCAGCGCTTTCAGCTCGTCCGTCGCTGTCGCGTATTGCTCCTTGAGCAGAGACAGCGCCCGACTGGACGGCGAAGTCGTGTCTCGGTGGGCGCCAAGCAGCACGTCGAGCGTGCGCTCGAGCTGAGCCACTTGCGTCTGCATAGCCTGCACATCGTTCTAACGCACGCAGTACGAGAGAGAGAGAGAGAGAGAGGGGACGAACGCCCATAAGTGTCGTGTGTGAGATCGATAGAGAGCCCGACAGGTGGCAACGCGTACTCTGCAGCGTTCGCGGTACAGCCGCTTGAGGTCGCGTTGTTTGCGGCGACGGTCGACGTCTCGCACGTCGTTGCGGGACATGGCGTACATTGGCGACAAGTCGATTGACCAACTGACCAACTGACGGACTAACTGACTGACTGACTGACTGACTGACGGATGGACGGAGACGAACCTCTGTCCGAGACGGACGGACGTACGTATGTGTGTGCACTATCTCCAGTTGACGTCGGGCAGCTAAATCGAAACTGACGCGTCGCGACGTGACGCACTGCACCTGCGCGCACCACAAGCGCCTGCCAAGTCGAGACAAGAGCTGATACGAATCAAATCGTCAGCAGTGGTTGACGTCGCGCCTCGTCTCTGCTCGCAACGGTCACTGCTTGGCGCACGGCGCGAGGGATTAGCAGAGCGTAAACATTGAGAGGGACGAGCGGCTGCTCGAGGAGCGCCGAGAAACAGGCGGTCGAATATTTCACAGGACCAGTAGTCGGTCGTCGGCAATAACTCCGTCTGGTGCGTCGTCTGCGCGCGAGCAAAGCAGTGGGCGTAACAAGTGCGCTCGGAAGCGCTGCCACAACACATGTGCGGTTCGAGGGACTGCACTGCTGCACATGGGGAAAAGCTAATGGACGTCCACCCTACATGCTGACTAAGCTCGTTCGAGAGATCTGCTACAGGCTCAACACTACGACAGGAAACAATCTCCACTCGTCTCTCTCTTCTTCTTCTTCTTCTTCTTCTTCTTCTTTGTGGATTTTATGCTTACACGATTTGGTAGCGACGGACATCTGCCCGCACGCGGTACCGTATCGAGCAATGGGCACAGGCGCCGGCTGAGAAAAGAGACTGCGCACGTTCCCAGTCTCTCGCAGTCGAGTGACTCATGACTGTCTATTGCACATGATACTCATGCGCTAGCGGTCTGCAATCTTCTACGCCAAGAATGCAGCGCCGGTCGCGGCGGTGGTTCATGACAGTCGAGTGTTTCTAGCAACGGTACACGCGACTGATGCTGCGCCACTGCAGCAAAGCCAGTCGATCCCGAGTGCGTACACTGAAGAGATCAGCCGCGTGCAAATAGAGACTCGAACGAGTGCTGGCGCACCCACTTAGGCTGAGGAAGTGCGTGAAAAGCCGCTCGACACGAGAGAGTACTTTTTACCCCACGACACCAGCAAATGGTGCGTGAGCACAGGCGCCCACCGGATGGACAGCGGACGGCCATTGCCTCAGCATATGGTACACAGCAGCGGGGCAGCGCATTGGGTCACGGATGCGATGATGCGATCGATCACCTGTTGCATGACAGTACGGCACCTCTTCTTTCTTCGAAGCACGACAGTCGCATTGCAATGAAGCGCAGCGACCGAGCAGTGCGTCATTTGGCTTTCGTAGAAGGGGTTTGCATGATCGGTCGAGAAGCGGTGCTGCATTAGCTCACACATTCATTGAACACTCGTTCATCGGTTGTCAGTTGTCCGTAGGGGGATCCAAAACGTGTAACAACATGGAATCTATCGTCCGAAGCAATTCTCTCTCTTTGTCCGTCTTGAGTGCTGTTTACCAGATCGCCGCCACTTGTCGTTGCTTGCTATATCGTGCGCTGCTGCATTAGCGACTTACAAGAGCGCGTTGCAAGTCGTAGTGTGTGCACGTCGGCATTCGCGTACCACGTTGACCACGGCGCGTTTTGTCGCGCTTTCCTCTATGCAAGAATAAGCACGGACTCACGTGTGATGCCAGCTCGTTGTTCCCTCTATACAGGCATAACCAACCGCTCACATTCCGACAGAGAGAAGCGCACGAACCAATAACGATGCTGGTGAGAATATGACAGTGCAGCAAAAGCCATACGTTCGTAAACTACCACTGCTCTGTTTTTTTATTTTCGCAGAATAGAAATCATTGCGGCAGCGGCGCCTCGTATGCATCAAACCAATGCTGTCAATGTCCACCCATTCAACAATATCCGACGCCCATCGAAAGACCGGACGATTGATGCTGTCAACAAGTAGAAAGACTATCGACAATTTCTAAACCTCTCGCACCTTTTCACAACTCAATTGGTGCTGTCGTCTCTGCACGTTGGACGACTGCGACGTACGTACCCCATGAGCAGCGCGTCCTCGAAGCCACGAGCGCCGGTCGTGGGACTGCACGCCGGCAGCAAGAGCGACTTTGGTGACGATCTGGACGTCGAGGAGCTCATTGAGCGCAATCGCTGCCACGAAGATTACTACAAACTGGAAGACTGCCTCGCGGAGTATGATCGTGATTGGCGCAAATGCCAAGAGCAGGTTAAGCAGCTTAAGCTGTGCAACGACCGCATCACTCAGCTGCGTACTACCGCACACGAAGCTGCTGCGAAAAGGAGCAGTCGTCCGTAAACAAACACTTAACGCGTCTCTACGCTTCGACTGCTAATGGCAAATGGCGAGGCCCCTCTTCTCCCGGGATTGACAAGTGCTTGTACTACATTCACGCAAACTACTGACTGCTCTACTACTGCTTCCCTCGACCCGTCTGCGTCCAGCTGTCCTTCTTCTGCCAGCAACACGGCCGACCCCCTCGTCGTCCGTCGTCGATGCAGACTCGTGGAAGACGTCGTCTACCTCGTTTTCTCGCGCACCAGCAAGTCCGAAACCGGTTAGAAAGGAGCTTCAACCGTTCGGCCGTCGCTGCTGCCCGTAGCGCCGTCCGCGCTCGCATTGCGGCCCTCTTCGTCCTCCTGGTCGTCCGACACGTACCAGCCGTCCATAGTGTCAATGTCCATCGCAGTGTCTTCGTCGCGACTCTCTTCTTCCATCGCCAGTCGGGCGTACTCGGCGCGAGCATAGCGGTCCCAGTCCCTATGTGCAGCAACAAAGTGAGCACAAGTATTCCATTCGTTCTTTGCAGTGCCAATGCCAATCACCACGTACGTGAGCTCTGGTTCGGCAATCTGCTGACGAAGGAGAAACGGGTCTCGCTGCTCGAACTCGATGAACTTGCTGAGGTTGAACAGCACGTTGAAAAACACACCCGAGACGCGGATCTTGTCTGGACGGACAAAGTCCGCGTGGTAGAACTCGCCCTCTTTCCTCGGATGCAACAAGTCCGACATTTGACAGAGGATGTCCTCGAACGGCACCACTTCATGGCCGAGGCACTCCATGCGGTGGATCTGGTGGCGGTAGAACACGCGCATCTCGTCGGCACGCAACACGCCGTCCTCGTTCGTGTCGATGAGCTCAAACCAATACCTAATGCTGACAGGATTCGACTTGTCTTCCTCCGACAGCATAAAGTCTACGGTCATCACAAACGATCAGTTAGCCGCCCGACTGATCAGAGGTGGTCACGGCCACTGTCACTCACAAATAAAGTCCTCGTAGCTCATCTTCTTCTTCTCTTCCGCAGTCAGCGTCTGGACACGAGCAAATGGACGCCGTCCGCGTTCGAAGATGCGGTCCACAATGATACGTGTAAGGGCGTGGCCGCCATACCGTACGAGGTCGTCGAGGTTGAGGAGGAAGTCGTGGTCCGTGTCCAGTTCCCAGAATTTGCAATACAGCACGTAGAAGTGCTCGTACGAGAAATACGAATTCACCTGCACTCAACAATGGTTAGCATCGAGCGCGGCGCCGCTTGTACTGCACATTGCACGCACCTTATTGATGTCTTCTTCCTCATCCACAGTGTTGAACGCACTGATGAGGTTGCTACGCCGCAGTTTTCGCATCGTGATTCGGCCGCTACTGTCTCTATCAACTGAGTAATATATCCGCACGACGACGGTCAAGGCTGCACACAAGGCACGCAAGCACGTCGTTAACTCTGCCAAGGCCTTGCATCGTGATCGTATCAAGCACATGGAGCATCTCGCTTACCGTATTTCTCCTGAAATTCGGGAGTGCTCCCAAGAAACTCTAAGCCAGGATGGTACTTCAGCAATTCTGTCGACAAAAAAACAATCAGCAAGAAGCAGATAGCGCAACAACCCATCGAGCGCACCACCGCACCATGCAAGAAAGGCGCGAAGTCGTCTCTCTCTATGAAGTCGTTCTTCGGTTGCTTTACCTGTCAGCATACAGCGGCAACCGTGAGTTTGCAGTCACGTTCTGTTCTCCATACTGCACATCGCTCGTGACCACGTACTACTCTAAAAAAGCGCTCCACGCTATCACATGGAGCCATCTCGCGCATCCAGTAATTTAAAAACACAGTCTTTGTAATACGCTGAAGTGCTGCACCGCTATCAGCGCTCGTGGGGCTAGACGCATCCTCTGCTGCAGCTGGACTCGAGGGAGGCTTCAGCATTGTCTCTCCTGCATCGTCGCTAGTTGCTAGAATACGTCGAAAAAACGGCGCATTGAAAAACGAAGGAAAGCCGCAGAGGTCCTTGGTAATGGCCACAAAATCCTCGACTTTCATGCCTTCTGGGAACTCACGAAACCGCGCTTCAATGTCCGAGACTTTGCGCGCCATGGCGTCCGTAGACAGACCGCGCAGTCGACCGCGTCGACCTTCGCCTGGCACATAGAACCTGGGAATCTGAACCTGCTTGGCTGGCTCTTCACACATGGGATAATCTGGGTCACTCACTGCAAGTTCTTCGTCCTCCGTCCCTGTATCCACGTCCTGCGACTCCTGTTCGTCCTCCATTTTCTCGTCTGCATCCACCGGTAGCGCCAGCCCCGTCGCTTCCTCAGCGTCTCCCTCGTTCAACACCAGTGTCTCCCCAATAGATTCGCCACCACACTCTCCACCACCCGACGCTTCGCTGTCGTCGCCAGTCATGTCCACATCCTCCGACACCAGCAACGGCACCCCCACAGCTACTCCCGTGTTGTCCTCCTCCGTCGTAGCTGCATCTGTCTCTGCTACTGCCGCTGCCATCACGGCCGCAACGTTGTGCAGCTCGTCGCCAAAGAGGCTGACGAGGTGCTGGTGGCGTCTCCGAGCACTGGGACTGCCGCCTGCACTGGCGCTCAGCAGGCCGAGCTGCTGGTAATTCGGTGGCCGCTTGGGGCTGCACGCGGCCGCGTCCAGTCCGCTGCTGCCCGTGGCCGTCACGGTCGCCAGCAGCGTCTCGAGGTTCAGCTCTTTGCCCTGTCGCAGGTCCGCCACCATCTTCTGGATCAGCTCTTTCGTGCCGTCGACGTTGAGCCACTGGCGGAAGAGCTCTTCCATCTTCATGCGCCCTGCAGGGCACAAATGCGCGCTCTCGATCTCCGACAGCCGCAGCGACTCGACGCCCGTACTGCCGGAGCTCGTGGGCGACGCCATGGCCGCGTCCGACGCGTCGACTTCGGCCGTCATCGCGTCGGGGGGTGGGGGCGTACGTGTGTCTTCTCGACGGCTCGCAGGCGCACTCGCTCGTTGCTTACTGTTTGGTGACAGTGGCAGAAGTCCGACGTCTCGACTGCTTTTTTCGTGCGAACGTGTGCGGGGGGGGGGGGCGCGTGTGGGTGGGGTGTGTGTGTGTGTGGACGTGTGTGTGGACCACGTGAAAGAAGGCGAGAAGTAACATGTTTTCAAAAGTAACAGCTGGGACGGGAGGCAGCGACTCGTTGTCGTGACGTCGTCGTGGACGGACAGGCGTAGCAGACCAGTGCTTTGTTGCTTGTCGTCAAGTTGTCTGTCACAGGAAGTCGAGTGCACGCATGGCCACGAGCACGTGGAAAAGGAGGTATGGGCGGTAGTAGTTGGTGACCAGCAGACGCACCGACAGGGTCTGGCAACGTCCACTATAGCAGTAGTACTGCTGCACGTGCGTCTTCGTCTCGAGGTACTCGCCCGCCCACCCACTTGACTTGTATTGACGAAAGCTCGTTGACGCACGTTCCGTTCAGTCGGTCAGTGTCAGCAGCTCGCAACGTCATGCAGGAGGAAAACCATAGCGACACCCACTCTCGATGTCGCGACGCTGACCGACAATGGCGTGCAGTGTCGGCTGTCATCTTGCGACACCTGTTCGCACGTGAGTCGGCAGCTCCGTCCACGACAACCGCACATGGATTGGTGTTCCAGATGCAGCATATGGATATGTGTTTCCGATCGATCGATGAAGCAGACGGCAACGACCGCGAACTCGTCCGACAATGATGCAGCCTGTTCGCACACGAAACGTGCAGCTGCTTCACGTAGGCTCTATGTATGTAATACCGAGCGCAAGACGAAGAGCGCGTTTGCTTTGCAAAGGAAGAGATCCACTGTGGTCATCAGAGCTCCTGTTGTTGCAAAGACGAGAGCAGCCGTCGTCTCTCTCTTCGCTCATCTTTTGCTCCACACAGCAGCGACACCAACGAGCTGTTTCATCGTCACAGCGACCACTGCAACACTGCGATCAGGACGTCACGAAATGCACAGCTTATCCGCAGTGCATCGTCGTCACTCAGCCGCACATCAAAAGACGAGCTGCAGAGTTGCAACTCAATTTCACGTCTGACACTGGAATAGGAGGAGAAAAAGGGCGACCTCCGACCACTATCCGTCTTGCGAAAGCGCCAGTTCTAGTGCCACTTCAGAAGGATCGATAGCGCACGGCGTCAGTGCGGACAAAAATAGCGGAATAGATTGAGAGCACGGTGATGAGTCGCGGTAACGCCGTGCTATTTCTGCTCTCGTGAATTAACAGACGCTTGCCGGAAATGTATACTTACAAGAGACCACAAACACCTGATTACAGCTCGGTACAATCTGCACGAGCAATCATAGCGAAAGCCCTATTATGTATTACACAGCATTGTCTGCCCACGACCAAGCGTATCGTGCTTTGTGCGTCCATACTCGCACATGTTGTTTTCGACTCTTCGATTTCTGCATCCATTCGTTTCTAAAAAGTAGGCTGCCCCTCTCAACCAAACAAATAGACCACCTTTCGCAGGTTTCTATTCGTCCGATTGGAGCGCACGCCATTTGTCACGAATGGCAATGTGGAAGCCCGGCAGCGACCGGCCAAAGAAGGACGAGCCACACAGAGCCAGCAGCGACAAGGACCATGCGGCGTCAGCTCCGAGCGACGGTATGCCAGTGCGTCCAGCCAAAGAGACGCCGGCCAAGTTCGTGCTGTCGCAGAAGACACTGGCCATGAAGGTACACAGTCGTTTCTAAGGGCCTGGCACCTCGCGCTGCTGCTTACAGTGACGCTTTGTATTGTTTCTATACAGTTTATGCAGCGCAAGAAGAAGACGGAAGCGCACCGTATTGCAGCCGTACAGGAACAGCATAAACAGAATACGTGGGAAGCCGCGACCATCGACGACGGACAGAGTCCTGACGACGGCTCGAGGATCGTCTGCACGCGCGACGTGCCCGACCCGTCGTTGCCGCTGCTGTTCGGCCGTCGCTCCTTTGGCGCCTTCAACAAGAACGTCGAGGACGAGCTGAAGGAAGCGTCGAGAGCGCTGCGCTTCAAGGCGTCCGAGGAGAAGGAGCTTCGGGAAGAGATCTCGGCCGAGGAGATGACGGCGCGCATGCTCAAGTACACGGGACTGGGTCGTCGCTGCGGGAAAGACAGCAGCGGCGGACGACGTCCGAACAGCGGTGGGCGACGTCCACACAGCAACAAGCGGCAGCGGAAATAACAGCACTGCAGCATCGATCGGGTGGGCGGCCACTGCAAAGTTGATCCCATACTGTCCGCCGCAGCTGTGCGAGTCGTGGCTGCCATCCGATCACTCGGTGCCGCTCGCGTCTTCGTCACTGAAGTAACTATCAGGTTTTCGCTGCGGCCGCCGTCGTGCACCCATAGCTACAGCAGCAGCTGCAGCAGGCGCCGTCTTGTATGACGACGCCGATGAAGATAGAGGAGCTGCAGGTGGGTACGCGAGCAGCGAGATGGACAGATCTGCCTCGTCCGAGTCTGTAGATGGCGCCCTACAAGCAAACAAACAAACAAGCAAGCAACAAACCGACACACAACCACATCATCAGCACCTCCTCTTGTCCTTCTTCTGCCGCACAGAGACACGCGCATCTCCCCACGCGTGACAAGCACAGACCACGTCGAAACGTACAGCATGTTCGTGACCTCTCGGGCGTTCACCCAGTGCTCGAGCCCGCGTCGGCCGAGCGTCCCACTCTCCCTCTTCCTCTCCAGACGCGTCCGACTGCGCTTGTGTCCAGTGCTCTTGGCCACTGGCCGCTCCCGCGCGCCCAATACATTGCGTGGACACTCGTACGACACGTGCCCCGCGTCGCCGCACTCGAAACAGCGCGCGGCCGTCGCGTACGTGCGCTTCGTCTTGAACTCGTCCGCGCGGCCGTTGTCGCGGCTGAGCGACACGGACAGCGCCAACCCGCCCACCCGCTGCTTGTCCATCGCAGCCACAGCTCTCCGGCAGTCGCGCGCGCGCGCAAACTGCACGAACGCGACGCCGCGACTGCGCTGCGTGTGCTGATCCCGCAGCACCAGCACGCGCGCCAGCGTCCCGAACGGCACAAACAGCTGCGCCACGTCGTTCGTCGTGTAGGCGTACGGCAGCATCGCCACGTACGCGGTGCACCGCGCGGCCGGCGTCGCCTGTGGCGCGCACATGGCGTCGTCGGGGAGGTGCGCGTCCGTGGGCGTGTGTACCGACAACGCGGTACAGTCGCACGGTAACCCTACCGACGACGTACCGGTAGTGGACCGAGCGACACTCGGGTCGCCACTGCCCCGTCGCTCGTCCCGATCTCGTTATGGCTTCAGCTTTGCCAGCAGTAAGTACGGACTGCTCCGAGTCGAGTCACTTTCCGTCCATCAACGCGCTGGCGGTCCGATACGACGTCGCGGATCGAACGATGGCGGCTCAGCATCGGCGCCGCCTCTGGCAGTCAGTCACTTGTTGTCTCGCGCCCGGCGCCCCACACCCACACCCACACACACACCGCAGGGGATGACGCTTCCGAACCGCAGCGGGTACGTCCCGGGCCCGCGCCGACAGCCACGAGCAGAGACGACAGCAGCGCTGCCGCGTCGAGTTCGAGGAGACCCACCGTTGAGAGCAGCGCCCGAGACGATGCAGCGGGAGCTGCGGCTGATGCTGCGGTCGCTGTCGCCTGCTGCTGGCGGAGCGGCTCTGCCGTCGGTGGGTCCGACCTCTGCAGCGAGTGCGGCGTTGGTGGGGCAGTGCCGCAATCAGTTGCTCGAGGACGAGTCGTTCCAAGCGAACGAGCGTTTCCAGGGACTGCTGCTGTTGGCCAATCACTCGGCGGTCGACGCCGCACCCGGTGCGGTCGATCCCTTTGCTGCAGCGATGGCGCAGATGCCAACGAGTCCACAGTCCCCTCCTTTAGCGTTCAGCGCGTCCAGCGACGGCGAAGAAGAGGCGGGCGAGACGAGCCGATCGCCGCCGTACGTGGAAGCCGAGTCGTTGCAGACTATGGCCCATGCGGCGCGCACAGTGGTGCAAGACCCAACAGTCTGTGCGCGCTACGAGCAGGCAGCTCACCAACTGCACGAGTGGGGGGAACGACGCCTGGTGCAGCAGCAGAACAGCAGCAGCAGTACTCTTCACCGAGTCCTGCCAGTGCGGAGAAAGGCGGCAGCTCGGCACCTCAGCTGCCAATGTCTCTGGCGGGAATCTCGCCCTACGCCATGGAGCTCGCGGCTCGCAACAGTTTGCCCAAGAAACGCTCGAGTCTTTCCAAGGTGTCCAAGAAGCTGATGCACGACTGGTTTGAGCACAATTTGCACCATCCGTATCCGACAGAAGAGGAGAAGGACTGGCTGGCTCAACGAGGCGGCATTACACTAGAACAGGTCAACAACTGGTTCATCAACACGCGCGGTCGAAAGTGGAAGCCCATGCTCAATCGACTCATGGCGGAGAAACAAGCGGGAGACTGCAAGTTGTACGACCAAATGGTGGAGAAGATTGAGGAGCCTTACCACAAGTTCTAGTGCGGCAGGGCAGCAAGATAGAAGTGTGTGCGATAGGCGTGATAGGCTTATCGTACACACAGGATAGCCGTCGTCGGCATTTTCCAGTTGCGGCGCGGGTGTTGTAGCTGCCCATCAGTGCACAAACATGTCGGAATTGGTCCATGACAAGCGAGTGGACACGAACAGCTAGTCGCTTGGCGAACGAAAAGCTGCAACAAAGTAACACTCAATTGTAGCAGAACCGTTTTGAGTATCATAGACGTCCCACTTTGGTGAGCAATTGCAGTATGTATGGATGAGAGACATGCACACTCCTTCCGTCTTCACCCGCGTATAGACCGACGAGTCTGATCGAGTCTAGCATCGACTCTTCTACGACGACTTCTCACATCACCGCAGTCCAAAGCCTTCGGCCTGACTGATCGCTAGCAACAGACGCTCTTTGAGTTTCTCGCGACTGCTGTACTCTGGCAGCAGGAGGTGGTTGTAGCTAGTTCATTACACATAGTGCACGTTAGCGATTGCATTGCAAACACCACAAGCAACTTCAGCAGCATATCCTCTCACCACGTGTGTGCTGTAGGAAGACGATCCGAGTCCGGCCCGTTGCGGGAAATTACAAACACAAGACTCGAGAGACCCCGGATGGGAACGCGGTCGCTGCCTGTTGCAAACCGCAACAGCTTCTTCTTATCCTCCAGGGGCAGTGCGTGCACGATGACCCAGAAATCCCTTGCATGGCCAAGATTGCAACGTCAAAAACACGCAAGAAAGCTGCACCACCATAGCGACGTACCGAATGAGCTCGCTGTCTGCAGCAAAGCCGTCCTCGTAATGAGTAGCTTCCTCGAGTGCTTCGAAGTCAAGATCGCTGTTGCCACAAATGAGAAGCTGCAACTCCTCCCACCGGAACATGCTCAGAACCTCATGGTTGCAAACCTGGTGAAAGCCGTGGTGGAAGGCAGCGTACTGACGCGAAACAGACTTGTTCAGCACATAGTCCACGTACAGCGCAACGTATTCGTCGCGATTGTCGCTAGTCACTGGAATCAAACTGCCTCCTGGCTTCAGCTCCACTGTCTTGACCTCGCCAAACACTTCGTGCGAGTACTCAAAATTACGCTGGTATACTCCCTCCACGTCGCCCTGGAAGTTCAATAGTTGCCGCAGACCACGACCGAGATCCGGCATTGCTAGTTCCAGATCCTCCAGTCCAACGGTGCAGCCCATTACTTTCTTGTACACGATGTGGGGAAAGCTAACATCCAGAATGACGGCATTGTAGATGGCAAGACCCAGCAATGTGCCGATAAGCTCAAACTCCATAGTGGCTTCCAGTGAATCGCTGTTGAACCATAACATACGTGTTTCCTCGTCATACGTGAACATGCCATAGGCCGGATCCAGGAGCTGTCGAATCAGTATCTGAAAAAACTCTTTTCGCACACCGCCCTCGTCGATGCCTTCTTCATCGACAAACTTGACCTTGAGCGACTTTTTCAGCGTCTCTGCTGACAACGACAAATGCACTAGCTGCCGCATGGCATCCTCGACGATGTTCTCACGTCGCACCCTCAGCACCAAGTAAGGTGATAACGCACTTTCGGTCAACAAGGACGAGCGAGCGTACACTGTATCCTGAGCACGGGCGCGCTGCTCAAGGTCCGAGTCGATTTGCAGCACTTTGCTTTTCGAAGCTGCGTCCAACACGAAGGGAAAATCACAAAACGACATTTCCGAAAGCATGCGCTCTGGCATCGGTTCGGCATCTTCCCTTTCCTCTCCTTCTTCTCCTTCTCCATCTTCTCGCTCTTGCTCTTGCTCTTCGTGCTCACGATCAGTCTCGCTGTCTTCTCCAGTCTGCCGTCCACGACGTCGCAGCTCTCCCCGCTCCGAACGACGAGCGGCACGCGCGGCACTATGGCGCTTCTTCCAAAAGATTATAGAGCGCGAGTAATCTTGCACAATGTCTACCTCCGAATTCACAGCTTCATTATAAAACTCATCGTACGTAGCAAACGGCCCGTGACCATTCACCCGCTCACGATTTACAATCTGGAGCTGTGCAAGCACGCCACATGCCGCATATACGAGGTCCATTTTCCGCAAGCCATACAGACACACTGTGATTGCCTGTTGCAAAATGTCCAACAGTCGATGCAATTGATCCGCCGAGAAGAACATCGTCCACTGCACACGCATAAGGGCCTTGGCATCTTCAGGCAAGTAGAACAGCAGTCGACACAACCCGCCCACGACGTTCAAGTAGCTCGGATCAAACATCGACGGATGCTCGAACAACACGAGAAAAAAGCGCAGTGCGCGCGGTGTGTGCCACGTCGAGCACACGTTCCACGGCTGCGTGACCAGCGTCTCCAGTGCGTTTCGAAACGTGTTTTGCACCGCTTCCTGGTCGCTGCTTGTCATTGCAGCATTCAGCAGCGCAAACACCCGCGTCATCTGGTGGCAATCAACGTGCCACCACTGTGCCCGCATATCATCGTCTTCTTCTGATCCGTCTTCTACTTCTCCTTTCTCGACAAAAGCAGCGCCCAGAGCATCCGGATCGGAGAACATCTGGTACACAAGAGTCTTCACGACACGGTAGTCGTCCGTCTCACGCGCGAGCATCAGCGCCTTTTCCAGCTGAGTCCCCGCGCTCTCCGTCGCGCACTTTGCAGTCAATCGCCCGCCGTCTTCGTGCTTCGACGCGGACGTATGACATGCCGAGCGAGACAACGAGCGCGTCGTCGGCTCGAGTGCCGCTTCCGTACTTAGTAAGGCTTCTCCCACGTTCGTGGCAGCTGCAGCAGACGAGTCAGCCGACGGCGCCTCGTCCTCGAGCGTCTCCATGGCCACGTCCTGTCCGTGCAGTCTATCCGACGCGTCCTCCATATCGACGTCGTCGCCTGATACTACAGGAACCTCAGCAACCGCACCAGTCACACCAGCGCCGCCTGCCGTCTTCTCGGTCGCCACCTGCTGCACCTCCGCCAGCGCGCGCGCAACGGCGTCGTTCGGCGCGAGGCCCTGCGCCAGCAAACGCGCGTACGTCGCGTGGAAGAGCTCCCGGAGCTGCTCGTTCCCGTGTGCGCTCTGCTGCGTCTCCATCGCCGCCGCTGCGCGCACACACACAGAGAGAGAGAGTCCTACCGGCGACGACGACGTCGGGATCGCTTGCGGCTTGCGAATAACACGAGAGGTCAATTCGCTTTGAGAGGGTTTGCTTTTTGTACAAACGAGAAAAAAAAGCAAGCGAACACCGACCAACATACGGTCGAGAGGGGGTGGTAATCAATCGGTCACGCGGGGCGCGCGTGTCTCTATTTGTCCATAGCGTGCGCTATGGTGCGTAAAATACGTCCGACCCTACTGATGCGCAAACCCACCACCGCAAGTGGGCTTTTCGACCAATCAGCGCCCGCGTCCGCCACCCCGCTCGCTCTATCTGCACGCGAGCAGCGCCGGGGCGATCGAGCGCGGCACTTTGCGTCCGCTGTCGAGAGCATGGACGCGACCGTGCAGTCGTGGCGCAAGAAGATGCCGAGCAAGCGGCAGCTCACGTCCACGATCCATCAGCTCGTGCAGCAAAAGGCCGTCGCCGTGCTGTACACGCCCACGGAGGTGGAGCGCATCCAGGCGATGACGGACATGATGGCGCAGGCCACGAGCGAGTTCGAGGCCGACGAGGACTGGGATCGGATTCTACGGGTCGTCGATGCGCTGAGTAACATTCGCAATCGCGCCGTGTACGCACTTGCAGCGCGTGGTCGGTGGGCTATCAGATGTTGGAGGGTATTCGTTGACGAACGTCTGTGCGTATCAGATTAAAAGAGTCGATCCGGTACCTGAAGCTGAGGCTCGGTGACCCATCGTCCCGGGTGGTGGTACTGGCCCTGACGTTGACAGAGTCAATTGTCAAGAACTGCGGGGATTTGGTGCACCAGGAGATCGCGTCGGAGCCGTTTATGACGGAGATGGAGGCGCTCTATCGAGTGAGACGCGCGCGCGCTTTTGTATCGACGGAATGCTCACTCGAGCACGTGAAGACGGCGGCTGATCGACTGATTCTGTCGTGGCTGCCATCGATCGTTGCTGTCGCAGGTGCATGCGAATCGACGTGGACGGGCTAGTATGGAGATTGCCAGCCGCGTACTGGACATGATCCAGGCTTGGGGCGAAGCTTTCTTGCCATTCCGAGTGAGTAGTGCCTGTACGTTTTCGAGAAGTGGTGTCTGAGCGTGCAATACTGACTCTGGAAGCGATGCTAGCACGAGTTCCCTCTGTTTGTCGACACGTACCACAACATGCGGAAGAAAGGCGTCAAGTTCCCGGACCAGTACGACGAGTCCAAGGTGCCGGTACTGACGCCGTCGTCTTCAGACGTGCTGGGTGGCAGTCAAAGTGGCGCTGCGAACGCAACGTCGGTCTCATCGATCCAAGCACGCAAATCCAGATCGATCGACACGTCGTCGTATTCCAACAGTAGCAGTAGACTGGGCGGCTTGTCGACGCCGGAGCTGTACCGCGTCGCTACGAACGTGGCCGAGATGTTTGAAGATATGCTGTACGAAGCGCAAAAGCAAACGTCTGGTATCGGCAACCACGGCGTTATGGAAGAATTGGCGGTGGAAGTGAGAGAGATCTTGCACAGGATGGAAGGTGCTATCCCGGTTGCTCTCTCGGAAGAGGATGCGGTGAGTCTTTTGCTCCTACTGCTGGCGGTCGCGCGTAGAACGAGACTACTGACGTTACTGTCTGCGTTCCCTACACTAGAACATTGAGAAGTACTTGTCCATCAACGACGATCTACATGCCGCACTGAAAAAGTACGATATGCTGCTTGCACGAAATGTGAAGGCAGAAGCAAAGACTGCTGCAAAGTCCGGAAAAGATATACTGAACGACATCGATCTCGTCGATCCGTTTGGACTCGAGGCGGATCCGTTGCCGTCAAAAAATACGACCACGCGGGATGTGATCGATGGCGACGATTCGTTCGCAGACTTTGTGCACGCACGCGCGGGATCCAAGGCAAAGCGTGATGGCCAAAGTACGATATATAGCAGCAAGAGCTCGGTATCTGAAGTCGAGTCCAAGCGTGCTGTTCCGATGTCACAGCAAGAACAGGAAGACGACCCATTTGTAAGTTTCGTGCAGCAGCGGGCCACGAAAATCCTCAGTAGCAACGACCAGAATTGCAAAAGCGAGACAAAGCCGGCAGCACCGCAACTTGCGGACCCTGGGAAGGACTTGATCGATCTCTGGGATGGTAAGACAAGATGTGAGGCACATGCAGCGAGGTGTAAGAACTGACTCGTAGCCTCGTGACTAGATACAGCTCCTTCCGCGCCTGTTGTTGTCCAACCGTCAGCAAAACCTGGACTATGGCTGGAAGATGACCTCACGGCCATTTCGAGCCAGCCAACTAGTGTCTCACACACAGGGCTGGCGAAGACGCCGGCTTATGATCCGTGGAGTGGTAACGTTTTGTGGGATACGGGTCATGGGTGACAGCAGAAGTTCTGACAGCGTGATTGCTCCACAGCCGACACGTTGTACGAGCCCGGTACGTCTACAACAGCACAGTTGGATCCTTGCAGCACAACCAGCAGCACCATCGACACAAGCTCCAGCGGCCGCTCCTCCACAAAGGTGAGTTACCTGATTGCACTTTGAACCTTCGGTCGCTAACGCAGTGTCGTTTGTGTCAATCCTAGGCGGCCGCTCCGACGCCCACCCCATCGAATCCGTTCGACGCGATTGAGTTCGCTGCTCCGGCATTGTCGCAGCAACCGTCACAGCCGGCGGCCAGCAGTTCATTTAACCCTTTTGACATCTAAGTCTGTATGCCTGTCATCGTCATGGGGAAAAGCTGCCGACGTTTTTGTGAAGAGCTTTGCGCTCCGTTGCACATTCACGACTTGTCCGGTGACACGTGCGGAGTGTACCCATTTACCCGGTGCATACACGTTACTTTGCCGCCGTGTGAAGACAACGAACTACAGACTTCGATACTTCTGATTCGCGAGAGAGGTACATCACAAAACGTTTCCCTTGTAAACGCTTCTTCGGTTGTAGCGCTGTCGTACAGAAACAGGTGCTCCATCCTGCACCGCTCTTCTGCGAGCCCCAACACGTCCATAAAGTCAATCACATGCAGTCTTCGATAGCACGTTGCGCAGTTTCCTGCAGCACTACCAGCGTCACATCAATGAGCAAAGTACGAGTACTTCATCGAGAAACATATCGTAAAGCAAAGTAACGGCCACAAAGCTGTGTGAATCCAGCACCTCGTCAGCACACAAAGCTGAGACTTCGGGAGTAGCGTTTGCTTGTAGGCAGCGAATTGCTAAAGGCCAGTCTTGCGATATGGTAAATGTTCAATCCATCGTATTGCAGGTGAATAGCTACCGAAGATGCACAAGCGCAACCAATTACTCGCTCCTAGTCACCAACTCGCTGCAGGCGATACGCGGGGAACGACAGATACCCATCTTAGACGCCTACGATCGTCACCTTTGGCCAATCCTCTTCACTTGTTGTTCACTGGCGAGTTCTGCTTGCCTTCGGTCTCCTTGCGCGCCGTGCCAGCTGAAGTCTGCGCAGCCTCCGACTTCTTAGCACGCGTTTGCTTGGCAGCTTCAAGCGTCTTCTCTGTGTTGGTCTCCTTTTGCGTCGTTGTTGGCTCCTTCGGTTTCGTCGCCATCGCCTCTGCTCTGGTTCCCATTCCTTTGACAGTATCAACTGCCGCTCCAACCTGCTCTTTGACCTTTTCGGTCATATTCTTAGCCATGTCTGCGGTTTTAGCAGCAATGCCCTCCGATTGCTCCTTCGCCTCGCCGCTCTTCTCCTTAGTCATCTCCTTTGCCTCGCCAGCCTTGTCCTTTGCTGTCTCCTTAGCTTGCCCAGCCGTCTCCTTCGCCCGACTGGCCTTTTCTTTCGCCGTGACTTTCGCCTCGCCAGCCTTGTCCTTTGTTGTCTCCTTCGCTTGGTCAGCCTTTCCCTTTGCTGTCTCCTTCGCTTGGCCAGCCTTATCCTTTGCCTCACCAGCCTTGTCTTTCGCCGTCTCCTTCATCTCACCGGCCTTTTCCTTAGCCGATCTAGTCTTGTCCTGAGCTATGTCTTTTGCTTGACCAGCCTTCTCTGCACTCGTGCTCTTCATTGCACTGGTCGTATTCTTCGTCTCGTCACTCGTGTGTCTTGCTGTGTGAATGAGCGATAAAACTGTTGTGAGCGACAAAGCTGTCGGCGCGAGTGGTCCTGTTCTTGCGTGGTGAGAGATGGGCAGTTGATGCGATTGTTCTCGACATGTCAACTTGCATCACTCACCTCCGTCTACTTCCATCACTCGTGTCGGTGCCACGCGCCCGAACCACATTGTCTTCTAGTAACAAGAACTGCAGTGACCTAATGCATCAAGAGGTCTGCATTGGAGCTGTTTCTCGAATGAGGTGGAGGTATTCGACAGCATGAGACGAACATTTGATGGGATGTGGGATGGTCATACATGCAGCTGAAGTGACGGCTGACTAACTATCGACTATTGGTACTCACGGTGGAAGAACAAAGTTGGCGAGAGAAGTTCGATAGACAACTTGCACGATATTGACGATGCTATCGTCATTGCACCACCAAAGAAGGCCGCGATCAGTTTACTCACTGCTCGAACTGATGGCTGCACATCGACAACGATTCTACTGACGTTTATACGTCTCATTTCGCTTTACTCGACTCGTGTTGCTTTTAGCGCTGTAGTTTACACGTCGGTTACACCGTCTGCTGATTATGATGTCACGCGATACTCGAAAAGAGGAATAATTATGTTCTGAAGGCATACATGGTACGCGCTGAGAGGATCCAATCAGTAGATGGCAACACAGTCGCGGATATAACATATGCTCACGTTATAGCTGGCATCAGTTGTAGATGCTTTCACCTGATGACTTCACACTGACTTGGTCCGAATCGACAACATGAAAAACAAAGACGAACGCATCAGCTTTGTCGCAAACACAACTTAGTTGGCGTATCGGAACAGGATAAGACAAGCTTTTACAAGGCATTCGGCGCTTACTCTTAACGCTCGCTCTTAGTATCATTTAAAATATATCAGTAATACATTATATGAGCGAGGATAGTCGCTTCGTTCTTCAAAATATACAGCAGATTGCATTCAACACGACACCTCTACTAGTTAGCTGTATCAGATACACACCTCACGACACGCTCTACGGCGCGACCTCTTATTCGTTATTTCTCAACCCCTCGCCTAGCTAGCGGCGGCTACCACACTGTCATGCATTGCAGCAAGCATTCTTGTCGCTTGCATTTTCGAACTCAGAGATAAAAAGTATCCTTTAGCTATCATAGCTTAGTCACTCTCGTCGACATTTCTAGCTATAAGATGTCGACTAACCAAACCACATGGCCGAAGACGACGACGATGTTGAGATGACACCATCCTACATCTCAACTCTAGAGCAGATTGTCGCGCTAAGGTTTAAGACGTGAAAAAATATACGGTTGTCCGTCGATGGAAGGAGCGCAACACGTACGAGCGTCGACTGCATGAGCGATGTGCATCTACATGGGAGCAATACGACAGCATCGTCGTTAGTGTAGGTTTATTATTGAGGGTGAGGTACATTGGTATACTTCTGTAAATATTTAATGGCCGAGATCGGTACGTGTGTCGTGAGTGTATACGGACCAGCTGACGCTTCTCTTTGCGATATCCTCTCTGCCTATGTCTTGCACAAGGAAAGGGCAAATATAACGGATGAAGGCGTGCTCGGCGACATCCATCGCAGTAGTGCCACACTTCAGAAAGACCACCTTCCGTACCTGAAACTCTGCCTGAGACCCAGCCTAGCACAAACAGACAGAAAGGCGAACTTGTAGCTCGAGTGTGGAGCTACTTCACGCATTTTAATGAGATCTTTGGCCAACACGGCGTACGTTACGTGCTTGACAGTCGTCAAAACTTACGCAGCAAGATGAAGCACGCGCAAGGTACCGCACCAGCTTTTGGCCGCCAGTCATGCGCTTGAGATGTTGAAGAACAAGATAACTAGATCAGGTTAAGATAATTGCATTGCGCGCAAATAGATGAGACCGCACCATTAATGGACGTCCTACAGAGCGCTCGAGAGAAAACCCACTACTTTTTGCTGCTGAACTTCAGCATTCTTTCAGTAATATCCACGTTCGTTTCTCCAGATAATTATGAGCGAAAGCAAGAGATCAGTGAGTGAGAAGGTGATGTATATTTAAATACGCGAACGACCAGATATATCCTGTCACCCGGCAACAAGGTTACTGTGGCAACCGCTAATTTATATACTAGGGTAGCATCAGATCGCGGAAAGCAGTGCGCCTGCGCGCATTCTCCTGTCTCGCGATGATCAGATTCCTCGGTGTCTGTACGGGGCCATGTATGACGTATTGGTCGGCCCGAGAGGTCTCCAACCAATGATTGACATCAGAATCAAGGAAGCCCGCAACCTCCCGGACCAGACTTGTGTTCGAAGTAGCGTGCGCCTGAACCGAAACTCCTGAGTCCATAGCGATATTCGCCAGTCGATCCGCCATGTTGTTGTACGTACGATATTGATGTCTCCAGCTGTAGACATTGATATCGTTGGCGATGGCGCTTGCTTAGGTGAAGAACCGCACCAAGTGCAGCTTGCGTGGAGGGTGCCGTGTTCGGAGTTGCGAAAGCACAAGCGCACTGTCCCCAATGACATGCAGGGGTGAATATTCGTTTGTCTGTGCTTGCCGAAGACCGTGGATAAGCCCCCAGAATTTAGCGACATTGTTAGTGGTATCGACAGAGCCTTAGGACACGCTCGATACCCACAAAACGCGTGCAGTGTGCGTCGGAACGTGGAGTCGGACAATAATAGCTCCAGCTCCGCCCGGACATGGATTTCCACGGGATCCTCCATCGAAAAAAGGAGGTGTAGCACCCTGGGCACCGTTTGATAGGCCGTACTTGCAACGAAGGAGGGTCGTCGTAGCAGATGAGGGTATCAGACGATGCCGACCTTACCTGTGTAAGCAGGTGCCCATCCTCACCCAATTGGACTGGTAGGTTGATCCTCGCAATCTTCGAACTGACCGGCGAAAGATAGTCGTGGCACTTGCTGTGTGCACCTCCTGTGATAAAGACGGGTCTTCCATGCGGCGGAGGCGCTCGACCCAGATGGCATGAAGTGTAGTCGAGACGACGAAACGCTACAGCTCTCTAGCTGACGGTAAGACAGCAGTATGAGCTTCCAAGAAGTCTACAAATGGGTCAATAGATCCCTTGATAACATCCCAGGCGTTGAGCGGGATCCCGGGGAGGTACATTCCAAGCACTCAGACATACAAGTCAGCCTCCTGGAAAGAACCAAGTTATCTCCACCGATCAAGTAGATAATCCCAGTCTTTACGCGCGCTAGGGCATGTTCAAAATCTATGGCTTGCCAGAACTGGACCAGCATCCGCACACTCAGGTGCGGGGCAAGACTGATCTTGCTTCGCCCAATTCCAGAGGGGGAAACTGTTACTGTTCAGACGATATAGCGTCTGAGCGTTGGTCGGAAAGGAAGCACGAATTCGCCAAATATCTACCCACGTGATCAATGGTAAATCTTCCGATATCACTCTAAAGTCCGTCTTTGCAACTCGTTCATCAAGAAGTCAAGCTCCTTCAAGATAGAGCCACCGGGAGTCGAGCTGTTTTAGTTTCCTTCGTCACGGCTGCTACCGTCGACACCCTGTCCACAGGTGGACAACGCGCGTGAGAACTGGATGGGCGCCAAAGTGGACAGGAGTCCCACTGGTCAAGGACGCGGCTATGACGCACGCCTCCATCGACAAGACTGGGTGCACCCGACATTCCGTGCCTGTATCGAAATGGTGGAGCGATGTACATTCACTAGTGAGAAGTCAGTCATGAAATCGGTGAACCTTCGTTGAGTACGCAGTTAAGGACCCAGTTTCCAGCGCCCTATATATCAGGGACGGAAAATTGTAGAGAAGGGAGAGGCAGAAGGACCAAAAATGCAGTCGCTTCGCCATAGACTGGGTCTTCATGTCACGCGTGGGAGAGAACAAGACAATGCCTGTCTGCAGGGTCACCCAAGACATTTTCTCGCCAAGGTAATTCAAACAAGAGGCAAAATCGGCTCCGTTTGATGCATATGCCGTACCCCTTCGATCTCGCAGCCACGACATATCCTTGAGCGTGGCGTGAACAAGACATTAGTGATCAAATGGTCCCGATGACGCTACTTCAGCACGCATTCCGGCGCGCAGTCTGTCATCAATGACCCGCTGAACATCAATCATGACACTACCGTCTTCATTATGGGTGACTGTGGATCTCGATGCCAATGAGCATGCTCGTCAACAGACCTCCCGGACGGCACCTTGACGAGCGTATCGAGCCACAAAAATACTGACAACTTTGGACACGGTTGGCTAGAGCGTCGCTCGATATCGCGATACTTGTCTTTCGTACAACAAGGAGTGATGTAGGCCGGACCCGACCCATTCGATCCCCATAAGTAATCGCTAATTTGTAAGTCCTTCAAAAAGAGTATCTGCCCATTGTTCATTTGCTCAAGCCGTCATAGTCATCAATTCCGTCCGAATACAGGGCACCGGCTATTCTCCTCTATTGGATTGGTAAAGTAGCTATCTCGGAAGGGACCCACGGCTCGGATCGCTTGTCATCACGGACGCCCCATAGAAAGTCGATAATTAAGCTTTGCAGCCGTATAACCACCGCGGGAGGAGGCCAACGTTGCCATGAAAAGAAATTAATTTTGGGAAAAGCGATAGCAATGACGAGCTGAGACCGTTGTTCCACCGCGTGAGTCTTTTTTCGTATTAAGACAAGTCGGATCCAGAGAGGCCGGATGTAACGGGGTTACACGTCGGCTGGTAGCCGACGATAGGTGTGGGGCACACACGAGAGGGGGGTACCCTATAAGGTAATATTAGAACACAGTGAACGTATCAATTGTTGAAGACTGGTGTCTGTCATCAATTGATTGCAAGATCTTTTAAGAGGTTATTTAGGGCAGGTTAAATACGTTGTTCTAAGATGTTCTTTTAGGTTAAATGAAGAAATAAAATTCAGTTCCCATTTTGATCAACAAAAGACACGTGCCTCTCTGAGGCGTCTTGCGATCGTAAGGAAGTAGCAACGCCTTGTTAAGGCAGCTACTCCTTGTGCACTTAGTGCGTTCGATTCTTTGAATCGTTTGGTCCCCCCTGGAACAGGGACCGTAAGCTCTTTGAGCTGTTGACTCTCTGAGTCGGGTTCTCTGAACCACCTTTAAGCTCTCTGAGCTGTTGACTCTCTGAGTCGGGTTCTTTGAACCAAAGTTGCTCATTGAGCGTAAAGTCTTCCTCTGACCTAAGGAGCTGTGTAGCTCCGCTACACTTGGTAGCACCAGTAGTCAATCTACACCTGAGTCGGTAACGACTGATCCTCTGCGAGGATGGAGCAATCCACACCCCTCTCTGAGGCTCAAAAGGTCGCGCTTGATAAGCTGACCGCGGCCGTAGGACTAGAGTATGTGGAGTTTCTAGCTGCACAGGGTCCCGATGTGCTCAATGCACGAGTCGAGGCCTTTATGCAGTATGAAACGGCCCTGTTGGGCCAGGTTCAAAACCAAGTAGCGTCGGCTATGCCGACACGCTACGTGGCTATGCCACCAGAAGAGGCTAAGCCTCGTCCCCTTCGGGTAGATGTTAAACTTTACTCCGGGAAGGAGGGGGAGAACTTGACCCTCTGGATTCGTGAGATGAGATGGCCATGGAATCTGGTCTCATCTCACTAGAGAACCAGCGGGTCTCTTTGGCTATCTCTAAGCTCGATGGTAGAGCTAGAGAGTGGGCTTTGACGTGTGGCACGTCGGTCAATTTGGCATTTCCCACGTGGGAATCGCTCAAGTTAGACCTCATGCGAGTTTTCTCGCCGCCTAACCAGGCATATCGCGTGCGCTCACGCTTCTTGTCTACCCGTCAGGGTAAGAGCGAGTTAACAGACTATGTCCAAGAGTTGAGAACTCTAATGGCTGCTATGCAGTCTGACCCTCTCCCTGAGACTGTCTACGTGACAGTCTTCATGGAAGGTCTCCGCACTGGCGTGGCCAGAACCGAGGTTTTTCGGGTTCATCCCTCTACCTTCGAGGAAGCTGTGAGCGTCGCTCAAAATGCTGAGCACAACTTCAAGTCGGCCAGACTTGGTTGGAATGGGTACAACCCAAGCTTTGCGAGGGCGGCCTCTGCGAGGACTTCGGCTTACTGTAAGCCAGAACCGATGGATCTCAGCCATGCTGAATATGAAGGCGAAGCGGAGCTTCATGTTGCGGAGCAACGACAGGACGTGAGGCGCTGTTACACGTGCGGAAGCACTAAGCACTTGCGTCCCACTTGTCCCTTGCGTAGGCAACAACCGACTCCTATGAGTCGAAACCCCAGCCTCAACCAGAAACCTGGTATGGCACGGGGAAACGTCGACACCCAGTAGGCGCGGGGCGCCCTACTGGGGTAGAACTAAGTTCTGTCACATCTCTACGAGATAAAGTGAAACAGGGCTTAGCCCCACTTAGCGCTGTGCCAGCCAGCACAGAGCGTGGATACAAGCCTGGCTTGTTAGTCGCCGAGGCGACAGTAAAAGGCTTTGAGAAGCCGTGGTCGATTTTAATCGATTCAGGAGCATCATGTAACTATGCTCGACGTCGTTCCCTTGAGGGAAGTCAGCGATACGCTGAAGCGCTCAAAGCGCACGAAGGTGATTCGATCACCGTTCGTTTAGCGACTGGTAGTCGCGTCACGGTGCCTAAAGTTCCGTTGAACTTAGGTGTGAAGTTTTTGGACTTTGACAGCATTAAACGTTGTCTCGTCCTCGATTTGGATTCGAGATATGATCTCATCCTGGGTATGGCTTGGCTTGAACGCCATGAGCCATGGATTGATTGGAGGTCTAAGACCTTAGGCGCAACGCGCAATGTTCCTAGCGAAGCTTTGGAGAGTCATGAACCCACCTTTGCTAGGCAACAAAAGCGCTATTGGCGCGAGCCATTGACGGAAAATGTCAATGTGCTGGACATTGGTGTGTCAGAGTTATTTAACTCGAATGTCGATGACATAAATATTGAGCGGAGCTCTTCTAACGCGTTTGGAGAGCGTTATACTCCGTTGAGTGATACTCGTTGTGATACTGAGTCACTGCATGCGTCAAGCATGGTTGGCCTAGGGCCGAGACATCAAGTATAAAATATCTCTGATGTAAGTGCGGTGGCACGTGAAATTACACAGAGTGAGGGCGGCCGAGGTGGCACCTCACTGAATGTCGGTAATGACATTGTTGGCGAGAGGCCAGAGTGTTCAGGGCTAGGCCCTAATGCTATAAGTGCGGTGGCACGTGAAATTACACAGAGTGAGGGCGGCCGAGGTGGCACCTCACTTAATGTCGGTAATGACATTGTTGGCGAGAAGACAGAGTGTTTAGGGCTAGGCCCGAATAATGTACGTGAAGTGGTACGTGTAAACCCACTGGGTGAAGTGTTCGAGTTACGTAACACTTCACCAGATGTCGCTCAAGACATGAGCTCTCGTATAGAGCGTGCTAAGATGAATAGCAACCATGGGAACTTTGCTGTCCCGGCCTCTAAGAGGCGTAAGGTTTCTTTGAGGAAACTATCGAAGCGTAGGGTGGTGACTGTTAAGCGCCCAACGTTTAAGAAGTCACGAAGTGATAATAGTAATAATACACTTGTATACACTTGTCAATGGATTGACTGGCCAGATCGATGGCAATATTAGTCTTGAGACTCTTCCATCCGTGGATAAAATCTTTGAGCTAGACGAGATGTCTGACGGCGAATTTAGCCAAGCCTTGCAGGCAGGAGAATTCTCCGAGTTAGTGGTCATTCGGCCTGATATTGAGTTGAACTCATCCTCGTTATTGGACGAGTCTGTCCTTGAGGACACAAAGGCGGCATTGAATGCCCGTAGTGGATCCTCGATCCTTAAGGATCCTCTTGATCCGTTTTATCCTTTGGTAAAGGAATTTCAAGACGTGGTGTGTCACGACCCACCGTCTGTATTACCTCCTGATAGAGGTGTGCGTCATGAAATTGACTTGGTTCCTGGAACTAAATACTGCGTAACACGGCAGTGGCCTTTGCCCAAGGAACAGTGTGACGTCATAGACGACTTCTTTCGTGAAAAGCACGCGGCGGGGATGGTTCGTGAGAGCAAATCTCCCCATTCCACACCGACCTTCTGTGTCAAAAAGCCCAACGGGAAGTGGCGCATTGTTCATGCTTACAATAAGCTTAATGTGGCCACCATCCCGGCTCAGACACCAATTCCGAGGAAGGATGTTCTTCAGAACAATATGGTGGGATGTACAATGTACAGTGCGCTAGACTTAGTCGATGGTAATTACCAGCTTCTCATGCGAGAAAGCGATATTCCGCTGACAGCGGTCAGCACTCCAAGCGGTATGCTCTGGGAGTGGCTCGTTATGCCGCAAGGGCTATCAAATGCCCCGGCTACATTCAACCGTCTTGTGACACAATTGTTTAGACCTCACAGAGGTTATGCACAGACGTACTTTGATGACATCTTTGTCCATAGTCGTGCTATGAACGGTCGGTCAGATGTGGATAATCACATTGACCATTTACGAGCGGTGCTCGAGTGCATGCGCACGAATAAGTTGTACGCCAACGCGTCTAAGTGCATTTTTGGTGCAGAAGAGATTCCCTTTTTAGGGTGCTTTATTGGTAAGCAAGGCCTTAGAGCGGATCCCGCCAAGGTAAAAGCCATAGTTGATTGGCCGGTTCCAAAGAACCAAAAGGACTTACGTAAGTGGCTTGGCCTTGCCAATTACTTACACAAGTACAGTGCGAATTACGCAGACATGGCTCGGCCATTGACCAATCTCCTTAAAAAGGATGTAGAATGGTGCTGGACTAGCACTGAGCATGATGCTTTTCAAGCAGTCAAGGAGAGTCTCCCACATGCGCCCATATTGGCTTTGCCTGATCCTGAGCGATCTTTCAGTGTCATCTGTGACGCATCTGACTTTGCCATAGGCAGCGCTCTGTTACAAACAGATGATGATGGGCGGGAACGCGTTATTGCGTTTGAGTCCCGACAGCTAAAAGCTGCGGAGAAGAACTATCCTGTTCATGACAAAGAGCTACTTGCAATGAAGTATGCTCTCGTCAAATTCAGAGTTCATCTTCTTGGCTCTAAGCCGTTTGTGATCTATACAGATCATGCGTCACTACGCACTGCGACCCAGTCGCCTCACCTCTCTCAGAGAATGGCTCGTTGGCTTTCCTTCTTTGCCGAGTACAACTTCGAGGTGAAGCATAAGCCGGGCAAGCAAAATGCTTTGGCGGATGCGTTGTCACGCAGGCCTGACTATGAGCTTGCTCATGTTACGACTCTGTCGTCACCGGTCACTGACCTAATCCGCACGGCGTACGTCAAGGATGAACATTGTGTAGCCCTGCTACGTGCTCTAGGGAGCGAGGAGTTTAAGGACTCGGACATAAAATTGTCGGCACGGTTACGTGCGAGGTTACATCGATATTCCATCGATCAAGGCCTGTTGTGCTATAGCACGGATGTGGAGGATACCCCTCGCATAGTTGTCCCTCATGATGAGGAGTTGAAGTATCGGATCCTCTATGAGGCACATGATACTGCGTTGAGTGGTCATCTCGGTCGTGAAAAGACCTACGGCTCTGTGAGCCAATGCTATTGGTGGCCCAAACTATACAAATGGGTGAGCACCTATGTACGTACGTGTGAAACGTGTCAACGGGTGAAACCCTCACCACATGCGGCAGCGCCGCTGGCTAGTTTGCCTATACCCAAAGGGTGTTGGGAGTCCATCAGTATGGACTTCCTGTTCGGTTTACCGAAGGATTCGTATGGAAATACGGGTATTGTGGTCTTTGTTGACCGTTTGAGCAAGATGGCTCATTTAGCGGCGGTGCCAGACACCATTGATGGTGAAGGTACAGCGACGCTGTTTATCGATCGCGTGTTTCGACAACACGGTCTGCCGTTGGCAATTGTCTCTGATTGAGATCCTCGCTTCACTGGGAAGTTTTGGAATTCCATCTTCAAGGTGCTCGGCACACGTATGGACATGTCCACAGCGGATCATCCGCAGACCGATGGTCAAACGGAGCGCGTTAATCGTGTCATTGGTGACATCTTGCGTAGTGTTTGCGCTGAAACACCTAAGCGTTGGAGCTCGATGCTCCCTGTCGTTGAGTTTGCGTTGAATAACGCTGTGCATACCTCCACCGGCTACACCCCGTTCTACGTGAACGGTCTCACACACCCTCGCGTTCCGTTAACGCTACCACTACGTGGTTCAGGGCTTGGTGGGGGAGGAGTTGCCGATCGGCTTGCTGATATCAGCCCTGCTACTGTTCAAAAACAGGTAAGCGAGTTTCTCGCAACGCGATTGAACGTCTTACGACATGTGCGTGACGCACTGGCTGATAGCCAAGATAAGCAGAAGGAACAAGCAGATGCCAAAGGCAGAGGTTGTATTGAACATTATAAGGTCGGAGACCAAGTTCTACTCAATGCTAAAAACCTACCTACAAATGTATTGTCTTCTGTCTTCAAGACGAAGTTGCGCCCGCGCTTCATTGGACCCTTTACGGTCGTCGCAAAGAAGGGACTTGCGTATACGCTCAACCTTCCGCGCAAACTGCGCACACACCCCGTGTTCTACGTTGGCATGCTTAAGCCGTATCGGGATCCGTCCCACGTGAACTTGGAGGCGCTTGCGCCGGGTAGGTTGGCTTTGCCATCGGTTGCTGAATCCGTATCAGGAGGTCAAGATGAGCCTCCATCCGGGCTTGGCCCAACTCCAACGCCCTAACACGAGCTCGCATTGCGTCGAACGCACTCTGGGTCTGACCCAACGTCTCACGGAGACCACTCAGCTCGAGAAGCACCTTCTCGTGCTCCTCCTTCGGTATACCGACCAGCTCCGACGCTGCTCGATGAGCAAGGGAACCGCCAATTCCATGTGGAACGACTCCTGAAACGACGTCGTCGTCAGGGTCAATACCAGTATCTGGTGAAGTGGCGAGGGTACCCGGAGTCGGAGAACTCGTGGGAATTTGAGGTACCCCTTCGGCAGGATTGCCCATACGCCGTTGATGTTTTTGAACATCGTGGCAGGGGTCATCCTTCGACCGATATCGCTTCCCACCAATAGTGGTGGAGGCAGGTGGGTAGTTTGGTTCCGCTTGACCAACTCCCACTTCCCTCGGCACAGACGGAGCATAGCGGGTGCGAAATCGCAATTGGCCTCTGGCCTTAAGCTTGGCATAGTCATACCGAAGCTTTCGTTCGAGACGAACATCTGCCACATTGGCACTTGCTCTGAGAGCTAGCATGCTGCTGAGGTGACGTTTCCGGTGCACCCAGCGCACAAAAGTGTTGTCCTCCTCCTCCGGAGATTCGCCTGCGAATAAGAGGATGGGTATACCCCTCATCGGTGGCACCGGTGCACCCCGTGCTTGCGTGTCAAGTCGCAACTTGTATTGACTTAGAGTCGTCAAGTGGGGTTGCAGGTACCCCTCACGAAGTGCCTGTCGGCTCGCCACTTCATCAGAAGATGTCGGCTCAGCGCCAATGGCCCACGTTGCCAGGGAATGACCTGTCGTTTGGCGTATACGCTCTTCCACATTGAGTGGCGTGAACTGATATCCACGACGACCCTCAAGGTCTGCAGCAAGCTGCATACGGCGCTGAGCGCTCTCCTCTTGTTGGATTACCAACTCTTGTTGCTCATCGAGCGGGTTGGTGATGATGTGTTCACCTGCATCTGTTGCATGATGCTGGGTTTCTAACGCGGCGGTCTCACTACGCTCGGCAAATGGGTTTGGTGCAGTATGAGGCGATGCCTCTTGCACTGGTGAGTTGGACATTGTCCGTTCTTCACCACGGACATCGGTATCACTACCATAGTCCTCCTCCACATTAATGCCGAGGTAAGAAGAGAGAGTCGGGGACTCGTAAGGTGGCGATGCCATGGTGTTTCGTGTTTTGCAAACCGTGAGGTTAGAGTGCACACACACCGTCCTCTTCGAGGAAAAGTTCGATTGACGTTTTGTGGTAACGTCAGTCTGGTGGGGGAGGGTGTAACGGGGTTACACGTCGGCTGGTAGCCGACGATAGGTGTGGTGCACACACGAGAGGGGGGTACCCTATAAGGTAATATTAGAACACAGTAAACGTATCAATTGTTGGAGACTGGTGTCTGTCATCAATTGATTGCAAGATCTTTTAAGAGGTTATTTAGGGCAGGTTAAATACGTTGTTCTAAGGTGTTCTTTTAGGTTAAATGAAGAAATAAAATTCAGTTCCCATTTTGATCAACAAAAGACACGTGCCTCTCTGAGGCGTCTTGCGATCGTAAGGAAGTAGCAACGCCTTGTTAAGGCAGCTACTCCTTGTGCACTTAGTGCGTTCGATTCTTTGAATCGTTTGGTCCCCCTGGAACAGGGACCGTAAGCTCTTTGAGCTGTTGACTCTCTGAGTCGGGTTCTCTGAACCACCTTTAAGCTCTCTGAGCTGTTGACTCTCTGAGTCGGGTTCTTTGAACCAAAGTTGCTCATTGAGCGTAAAGTCTTCCTCTGACCTAAGGAGCTGTGTAGCTCCGCTACACCGGATGCATTTATTCCAATTATCGTCCACCGCATTCTGTTGGAAAGCAAGAGACCAGATGCTACCGTAGTAGCATCGGTGAGGCCCTCAGCTGTACCGCGTCGTTATAGTCAGCGCGCATCTCCTCGTAGATATAGCTGTCTCCTTTTGTATAGATAATTGTTAAATATCAGAGTGCTCGACAGCAACTGATGAGCAGAAAGATGCAGCTCAGTATCTTTCCTGATACGAAGTGCTGATCGCCTTGCAACTAAACTTGCTGCAGTGGTTGAAGCTACTATACATCTGACTGCAGTACTTGCCGACCCACTTGAGGTATAGCTATGTACGGACTACCTTTACGACACGCTTATCACAACACAATCTATCTGTCAAGATATCTTACCTAATGGCTTACTCATTTACGAAGTGGATGGGTCAAATCAAGTCTGAGTGAATGATGGCACGGACCTGATAACCACAAATTTAAACAGTATCGGCGCTTTTAAGTTGAGTGACTGCGAGAACAGTGTGAACATTCAAAGCGTCAAATGACTCGCCCATAAAGAGTGTCGAACCCATAATGTTCTTAGCGTGGACGGTCTTAGCAGCCTTGACATTGACATGAGCAACACGATCGAAAATTTTGCGGCATCTGCAAGTCACTATGTGGTACGTGCGTCTTGTACATGATGGTTACTTGGTAAGTTGTCGACTATGAGGAAGATGCCCTAGTAAAATTTGCTTCACTTTGGTAAACGAAAGAAAGAAGAGCGTACAGACATTTGTCTTTTAAAGTACCTATACGAGCGTGAGGGTTTAGCGACGTTTGGTGGCCGGAGCTCAAGTATCACCTGCCAGCGACGGTAGAGTCTCTTCTAGTTGATCTCTCTGACGACGTTATATTAGTGACTAGTAAGACTTGCCTGTATCCGGCATAGCCAAGCAATAATCTACGACACTGTGCATCTGAGCTGTTCTTCCTTGTTTTTGTAAGGTAAAACAACAAAGCCATTAGTCTTACCAGTTCTTTACGTCAGCAAAGGTCTTACAGTTTCCTACTTCATTATTACAGTTAACTCTACTCGGGTGAACAGCGCGGCTGTGCCAAGCTTTAGTGCGGTGCCATGTACGCGAAAAGTGGCATCTCGCGTTGCTAGCTGTAAGTATGACGCCCAGTTTTTATCAGCTAAACACATTAGTGGCAGCTCGCGCTTGACCCAACGCGCCAATAACCGTATTTATTGATCGAAAGCCGGCGTCTAAACGACATTGCTTGTGCCCGAGGAGAAATACATTCGGCTAGTCATTATCGAAGTCAGCTGCACACGGCATATTGTAGTGATGCCATCATAAAGAATGGTGGTATTAATCGACGACATCATCTTCTTTGCGCAGACGCACATATTTTCATGATAGCTTGCTTTACCTAATGGTGCTCACAGCTTAGCACGGATTTACGATAAGCGTGACGAAGGTCCTGCTACATTTCCACCAAGTACTATTGCGCGGCACTTGCCTCTGTGAATACATCATTCTACACGATCCAGAGAGGTTCATAGCACCCACTACACTTCCCGCAGCGAAGAATGCCGCTACTTTAAATCGTACGACAAATTTATTATCGCATTAAATTCGATTCTAATGACGAAGCAAATCCTCGTTACACATGTATGTTCAAGGCATACATTAAAGAGCGGTGTGGTGCCTACAGCAATTAGTCTTATGAATTAATTGGTAAAGAAGTGTGTCGCTAACAGCAAGTTCATTAATTACTCACCCAGCTCCAGCACCCGCCTACGACGACAACAATTTGTATGAAAAAGTGCATTGGAACGCTGGATGGGCGTTTCACCACTCGAGTATCCGACTGCAATAATCGATAGAAGTTGTCATCACCTCCACGAGATCCAAGTATGCCAAGTCAGTCCACTTTGTGTCAAGCAGTTTTGATGGAAAGCCACCGAGAAGGCATTCTACCCCAATGAGAGTCGTTGTGTAAGCAGCTCGAATATGTACTTTCGCATGAGCGAGGATCCGCAACTTTCTGTGATCCTGAAAACTTCATCCACATCTTTTACACGCTCTGGAAGATGAAGAAGCATCCAATATGAGCTGCAGCGCTAGGCTCCATCTATTGTCACACGGCTATGCCATTAGCATTCTTTACGAAGAGTCAGCTGCGGTTCAATCGAGTTCGACAAGACTGCAGAAGCGCTTACGTCAATTTTCTTGATTTGGCCGATGCGATCCTGTGAATATATGTGCTCCCTACGTTTATAAGGCTACATTAATACAGCTAGTATCAATCGAGATATCAGCTGACATACCAGGAAAAAACTAATCGCTCCGATCATATGGGCATATATTACCTTTATTGGGCAGACTAGAAAGTTACTCAAGAATCTTTGTTGTCGTTCAATTTAGTGTTCGCGGACATCATGGCGAGCACGTGATAGGCAACATGCTTCACCGATATCTTGGGTTTGTGCACCTTCAGCGACAAAGTCAGATGTTCCTGTACGTGCATTTTCCTTTTCTCAACACCTCCAAAATCTAAGATTTTTTGATGAAGTTTGACAATCGATATCTTTTTGAATCAGCACGACCAAGTGCTATTGGCTTGTTTCATATTCCTCGGTTGTATTATGCATAAACCTGCTTTCACCTACGTTTGCAAGCTTTACCCACCGAAACACCCTTGCGCCTCCGTAGACGCAATTATATCTTAATTGGCGTTTGACCCCTGTGAATTTGATTACAGAAAGTGAAATGTATTTTCGTGAACAAGCACTAGATAAAGTTCTCGAGAAGTTGTGTACGACAAATCGATAAAGGACCATCGAATCTACATTTTCATGGTACCTGGCAAACCAGTGAGCGGAACGAGGTTTTGTTAGTTGCGCGAGCGATGCATCTCAAATTGAGCTTATTACCACAATAAGGAAATCGTACTTCCGTTTATCTAAGGTACTTACATCATGCACCGGTAGAGTCATTGAGCGTTAAGTGTACAATAAATTGTTTATTGTTCTCGATCATCCGCCAATTGTCAATACTTAGACCACTATTGACGATGAAGACGTAGTGTTGCAACTTTCAACTAAACTTACAGGAAAGCTTCTGGTCGACCCCCGTCTGCAATCGATCTTATTTCATCTAAATATTTAGACCGACATTATGACGACTGCAAAGTCAAAGAGCGTCTAAAACTCGACCAGCCACGTTATCGTAGTCTAGGTTTTTTCGGATAAAGGGCTGACTCATGAATGTCGGCAGTTGGCTGTTCCACAAGTCGGTCGTTTAATTTTTCATACACATACATATCACAAATTTAGCGATATGGAACCTCCTTACTGACTCCACCCACAATGTAGATTACTCGCGTCAAATCCAACACTGAGCAAATTTTGGGGTCACTTTAGAGCCTTCACATCAGTTGTAGTTACAGGCCTCGTACACGGCGTTTTATGTATCTAGGTCAAGACTTATTCAGTCGATTCAAGCTTGAGGTTCGAGGTTCGAATGAGTTGACCCACAGATGTAGAATGTTTTCAAAGATTGATTGTACCACTACAAGGAGGCTACCCAGTGCTTGTCTGGAACCACTGAAAGAACGATGTTGATTACCATCTGTCGTTTCGTGTCGCAGTAAGCGGAATTCAATTATGTCTCTTAAAACGCGCTTTATTACGTAGGAGAGCAAAGTGTATTGTACATAGCGCGACGTACCTAAATGTATCAGATACGCGACTCATGATACGCCTTTTTGCCGTAACTGTTAAATATGTAATTTGCAAGCTCTACATGGCAAGCGGCGGCTTCCACGCTCCATTCATTACAGCAAACGAGTTTTATGTTAATATTTCGAGATCAGATCTAACACATGGAAAGCAAAGGCGAAAGTCCTAGGTTCTAAGTATAAGGCTTGTGTTTTTGCAATAGCATTAGAAACTGTATAGTACATCGCGAGGCTAGAGCTGTAAGAAACTGAACTGCAGTTTGATGTGCAAGAAGAACGATAGCGAACAGCCATATTGTGTCCGACAATTCGTGTAACGCGGCATCACATCTATTTCATCTCATTGTACGACATAGTGATCGGCTAGTCTACTGATCATACTTTTACAAGGCTTATCTGACGCATGATAGGGAGACGAATATAAATGGCGAGTATTCTGTCTCAGTCAAGGTCCATGCGTCAAGCGTCATCGTTTTGGTAAATGCGCAATCTTTCGGCCTTGAAATCTTGTCATCACGCATAGGATCATTATACGACTGTCGGCTTCCCCTACGCGCCATCGATGACGTAGCATACAAGCTCGACGGGAAGAGCAATTAGTCAATTTGACAAAAAAATCTTTTTTGAAATAGCATATGTAAGTAGATAGCTATGCTTTCTATCGCAAATGATATAAAGGTCACATTAATTCGTGACGTTTACAGCTCTATCAAATCAGCACGTGATTCTTACTAAAATTCTTTATTGATTTTAACTCACACATTTATTATTGGTGACAACTGTGTTTATCAGTTGATTCGGCGATGCCTTATGATTTGTATGACACTTGGATGACAGTACACTTCTTTTCTGTTGATGCGGGTATTGTATACGACATCTCAATCTCATGTTCACACCACGAACAGATCTGAGCAAATGATTTTTGTCACTGCCAGTAATTTGCGATTCTGTCCCACCTGGCTGTCGATCAGCCTTAGTGGTTGGGTAGCGCTCAATTTTGATCATTTCTGACCTATCACAACCAAAAGTCCGCTTACACTGTTTTCACCTGCATCAGAAAAGACTCAACAGGTTGCAAATATTGCATATTTTGCGCAAATGGACGAAAAGCTTTTTCAAAGTTCATATCCGATTGTTGCATTGCTGAAACCGCACGATGTCACAACTTTTTTTGCATTTTTACTGCAACATCGTCTTGTATATTACTGTATTGACTATCTCACTCCGAGTGTGTCTACCGCGCTTTGTATCACTCTCCAGTCTTTATAAAACATTACCCTATTTTTGAGCATATTTTCAGAGTCCGTGTGGACCCGGTTTTATTATCCGATCATTAGAGCTTGAGATTAGAGATGTCTGTACATCGTATTGTTCTTGAAGACTAAAGCTTCAGTCAATTTGTTGTCTCCGAACAGCCATCAATCAACGCCAGTGATGACTACACGATCAGCCTTCTGCGGTGTAGAGAATTGCCAAACGAGATATTCCATGCTATGGACATGATTATAGGAGGGGTGAACCCGACGAGAGAAACCGAAGCGCGTCGACGTCGGCCAATCATGGCTCGACGAGGGGGAAATCGACGAGAGAAGTTTCGACGAGGAAATACTTGACGAGTAAAGATTCGACGAGTGAAGTCTCGACGAGTGAAGACTCGACGCAAGAAGATTAGCGAATGAGATAAGGAATGATCCAAAACACTAGGCATTAGTATAAGTTGATGAGGGGGACGAATGGGAGCCACTCAAGAGTCCCTCCGCGGTCAGGAAGAGGAAAAGATATAATCAAAACATGCAGATTTTAATTAAGTCCAAGACACGCGAACACTTTAGGTAAGTCCCTGCGTGGGCTAGATTATGCCTCCCGTCGAAACTAGAGAGGTATAGCTTGTAGCGGTATCGACTGGTAGCACCAAGAGTTTAGAAAGTACCGGGTCGGGCAGCGCTCGCTAATAGCGAAAGGAGAAGTCTCGTCGTCGATGAGCCCGTAAAGCTAGTGAAGGGACCGTTGTTAGACTTGTCAAGTGACAAACCGGTGACCCAATAGACGGCACCGTTGAAAGTATTGTCGAACGACAAGCCGGTGGGCCTCAGCCGAGGTTACCGAAAATCTTCTTGTCAGGCATACAATGCGCCCGGTGGCCTCTTAAAAAGCGTAAGCATCGGCTTCCATCCTTTGGTGTGAAGTCACCGGAAGAGAGAGGTTTAGAGGCTGCTGAGCTCAGGCAGTCCTCTGGAGGAATTGGTTGTAAGGAATCGGTTAGGCGAGAGCCACAACTGGACCCCGAAGGGGCGAACCACGTAGGGATTGACCCAAACGTACCAACCTATGTCGCCGACTTAACTCGGAGATTGATGTGTTTGTACGTTGAGACTCCTGTATTACAAAATTAGATATATACTATACCACACTTCCTCATTAAGTTTTGTACAGAGCTTGCATATCTGTTGCTTACAAAAAATGTGATATGCCTCCACTTTCTCGCTCAGTATAACTCAGATTGTCGATTTTTATATAATTGCCTTTGCGCATGCTAATTAATTTGACTTTCATCTATTAAGCATATCAATTCATCGAATGGGGCACTTTATAATACTCCAACCATCGAATCTGCACGCTCTCTCAGCCAAGTAAAAAAAGCAGCAGCTGACCCCATAGCTTAATTTTAGCTCCCAATTTTTTGTATACATACTTCAGATCCGTCAAAAGGCTAGATGCTTATCGTTTCTTTACTATAATTACAGACCTTGCCATATAATGAGTCCATATCGTCCACCTCACGAATCTGATAAGGCTTTGCTCCGCACACTTAAGCAGCTGACCTCGCTAGCGGATAGTCAGCTACTTTAGGAGTCGAATCTCCTCTCGATTCTCCTCTTTCCTTTAATCGGACTCAGCCAACCCGTAGAGAAGACTTTAGCCAACACTGATTCTACATGCGCTTACGTTCGTATCCAAGATGCTGCTGGTATCTCGCTTGAAAATGCCCCTTCCACGCGTGGGCCCCCGGACCATGTATTCCGCCACGCCAGGCAAAGAAGCCTGAGTTTTCCACTATTTCCAAATCTCTTTCTCATCAGCCGTGGGGTCTGCCCAACGACCCAAATACACCTTCGAATTACGGGATAACTCCCATCATACTTCAGCATAATGCTGACCAATCCTCTGACATGTTTACGAGTCCAGAAAATAGTAATTTTTGCCAGCCATGCCATAGTGTCACTTGTCTTATCAGGAATTCACACTTTGTCCACGTCTTTTGCAATCTGCAAAGTACTCCTCGGTGATATTTTTCGCGAGCAGACGCCAGCGATTCCTTTATGTAGCCTTTCCTGCGCAGTCCGGCATGGAATACCTTCAACTTTTTCACCCCTCGTAGGAATTTCAACCTTAGTGGTCCGAGACTCGAAAAATCTCCCTCCACACAAGTGTTCTCGCAAGAGCGAGCGTTAATTACCACCGTTGTATGTTTCTACCTACTGATTATATGTTGATTGCAGCCGCTCTTTGCTCTTGCACGATGCTGGTACGAGATTCGCTCACCTTCTGCCATTATTCTTGCCTGCAAAAATTTACTAGCGCAAGAGTACCAACGAAACCGCGGTGTCTTGATGGCTTATGACCTGGCAGTTATTTAGCCGGTAAACTAACGTACCCAACAAACGGTATGTTGACACGCTTTCGGCGGGTAGCTATCGACGGGGTGTCCCGACGTTGATTATACATAGACCGTGGCACACAAGGCTTTCAACGCTATGTAATTTTTCTTGTGCCACACATAGATGTTTGACGGAAAAAACATATTGGTTATCATTTGATTGGGTCACCGTAGCGATTTTAAAAACCTCCACCGCCTATAAATAATAGGCAGCTCACGTACGGCTACAACCCCAATGAGACGATCTACGCGCCGTAGTAGATGACCTATATCCGAATTGTGTTGTAAGTAGCCATGTGACACTGCAATGTAAACTTGTATAGCTCTGACTTAGCAGCGGATGGTAGATTGCTTGTTGCTAATGGGTGTGAGAGCTGCCCTTTTGTGCACCACAAGGATTAATCACAGAAAACGCGTTGGCGTATGATCAAAACGGAATAGCAACTTCTCGTGATACTCAGTCTGACCTAAGGCTGATCACGTTACAAAAATCATTGCACAAACGTTTCCATTGAAAGATAAAGAGGTGTAACGGTGTGAGGTCCGTTGCGTTGGCATTTATTTTGGCCGTGATGCGAATATTATCTCAGTGAATTATCTACTTCACAGTATCACCGACTGAGGAAGTATTTGATAGCAGTAGCTGACACCCTACTCAGTAGAATATACAAGTTGTTGGTTGGCCAATACGACTACCTGTAGAGAAGCGATGTGCGCAACGAATCGTAGGACCTTAATGAGCAGGCATATTAATTTACGATGAGACTTGTGGGCGCTCTTAAAACAATATCGGTGTAGTGTAAAATGCGATTCGTTCCACATCTGTAAATGCGTGTCGTAATCGATGGATATCTGGTAATCGACGAACGACGTCAGTTCTACGACCAAAACATTGGGTGCATCGTACAATCGGTAAGGCTGTCTATATCCTATGCTTACAAGTTTATACTGTTCGGCGCGATTGTTACCGGTTGAACACACGTTATCCAACGTGAGTTAGCGTCCGGTCTGCTTCGAAACGGTATCTACAACCGAAACGACACTTCTGTATGATTAAGGTGCCTTCCACCGGCATACGGCTATTCCTATAACATATATTGTAATTATATAGTCTTGGGTGTAAACGCCATCAAGGATGTTTGCGTGTAGAAAGTAGATGATCAGGACTGACATCGAGCTCATGCGTGTATCGAGAAAAACGGATCTGTCAAATGGGTTCAAATAATGAGAAATGCAGGAAGGGTATGCAATCACAATACAATATAGTACGAATTTCCACAAAAGTTGTGCGTGTCGTCTATCACGAAAGTTTGCTGGCATTCCATCAATCATACAAAAAAGGAGCAAGCGAGTTCATTGCAAACTTGTCAAAGCTCACACGTTCTTGAATGAAGTGCATCACAAAGGTCGCTAGATGAAAGGGAGGCGATACATTGTATCGCGAGTTGAAAGAGTGAGCACAACTTGGCTGTAGACAGTATGTCCAAAAGTACTGCTTATCATACAATCTACAAGGATACAACATGCGATTGAGACATGTGGTTATTCTTGGCATCCAGCATGATGTACTTTTGGAAATTATTGCTGGTTGATGACCTGCAGATAGAACGACAGAAACGACGTGACAACCATATTATATCATCGTGAACAAAGAACAACGCAAGGCTCGAACGGCGGAAAAAAGCTCAACTAATCGCATTGCAGGTGAACAGCTACCGAAGATGCATAAGCGCAGCCAATCACTCGCTCCTAGTCATCAACTTGCCGCAGGCGATACGCGCAAAATGAAAAATATGCAAACTTAGATATGAATCGTCATGTAGGTGATTGAACCGGTCGACAGCGCCGATGAACCACCTAGTCGCCCACGATCATCACCTTCGGCCGTTCCTCTTCACTTGTTGTTCATGCGCGACTTCTGCTTGCCTTCGGTCTCCTTACGCGCCGTGCCAGCTGAAGTCTGTGCAGCCTCCGACTTCTTGGCACGCGTTTGCTTGGCAGCTTCAAGCGTCTTCTCCGTGTTGGTCTCCTTTTGCGTCGTTGTTGGCTCCTTCGGTTTCGTCGCCATCGCCTCTGCTCTGGTTCCCATTCCTTTGACAGTATCAACTGCCGCTCCGACTTGCTCTTTAACCTTTTCGGTCATATTCTTAGCCATGTCTGCGGTTTTAGCAGCAATGCCCTCCGATTGCTCCTTCGCCTCACCGCTCTTCTCCTCGGTCTTGTCCTTCGCCTCGACAACCTTGTCCTTCGTCGACTCTTTCGCCTGACCAGCCTTGTCCTTTGCCTGGCCGGCCTTTTCCTGGGCCACGTCCTTGGCTTGACTAGCCTTGTCCTTTGCCGTGTCCTCCATCTCGCCAGCTTTGTCCTTTGCCTGGCCGGCCTTTTCCTGGGCCACGTCCTTGGCTTGGCTAGCCTTGTCCTGTGCCGTCTCCTTCATCTCACCGGCTTTGTCCATTGCCTGGCCGGCCTTTTCCTGGGCCACGTCCTTGGCTTGGCTAGCCTTGTCCTGTGCCGTCTCCTTCATCTCACCGGCTTTGTCCTTTGCCTGGCCGGCCTTTTCCTGGGCCACGTCCTTGGCTTGGCTAGCCTTGTCCTTTGCCTGGCCGGCTTTGTCCTGGGCCATGTCTTTGGCCTGACCTGCCTTCTCTTTTGCCGTCTCCTTCATCTCACCGGCTTTTTCTTTTACCTGGTCGGCTTTCTCCTGAGCCATCTCCTTTGCCTGGCCAGCCTTCTCTTCCGCTTTGGATGTGGCCATGCCCACCTTCTCCTTGCCGTACTCGACAGACTCGTTGAAAGTGGCCTTCAAGTCGTCCTTCTTCTTTGCAGCGGCATCGGTGACCTCGGTCCCCTTCGCTTCAATACTTTGGGCCGTGTCCGATTCCTGAGCCGCGAGTTTGGCATTGTGCAAAGTCTCGGTAATGTAGTTCACGCTTTCCGACACAATCCCCGCGGTCGTCGACGCCACTTTGCTGCCAAGTCCACCAGTCACCGTGTTGTCCACCTTGGCTGCCGTCGCCGACACACCCAGGCGAGCATCCAAGTCGCGCACCTTTTGCACAACACCACTGCCGATACTGCTCACACCCAACTTCTCGTCCCCAAACTCGGCAGCTCGCACTGTCTCCCCCACTGCAACTTGGGCGCCGTGCGTCGCCTGTCCAGCCATGTTGCTAATGGCGTCGCGCAGCTTCGTCAACTGGTCCGAGGTCGTTTCCAGCGCTTCTGTCGCCAGCTGGCGACCAGAATTCACATAGTGGTGCAACGTGTCGACAGCCTCCTGTCCCTTCGACCCCGTATACTTGTCGTCATAGGCCATCGCTTGTTTCTGCAACTCGTCCAGCGAGTCGCGCACGCCCTGCATGCCTTCAAGCGCCACGGGCACTGTCCGCTCCGACAAGTCCTGGCCCTGCGTCTTGAGCTTCTGCGTCGCCGAACGCGACGCGTCCAACGCCGCCTTGAGGTACTTGGTCGCCGGCTCGACATTCTCGTGGTTGTTCTGGTACTCATCCACGCGCTTCGTCAACTACACACACACCAGCCCCATCATAAAGACAAACCGTCAGCTTCCACCTATCCATGCAAACGTCAAGTCAAACTCCACCAGGTACGCACCTCGGTCAGATACGAGTCGGCCTTCTGCGTCGTCTCATGGATCTGCTCCCTCGCGCGGTCAATGTCGGGGCGGTGCGCGTCCATTTTGCTCTGTAGATCAGTCATTCAAAGGGGTCAAGAGCCGTTGCAGTTGGTCGTGAACTTGTTGCTCGAGTAGTAAATCGCTCAATGGCCAACGACAACGTACCTGGAGGCGCGAGCTGAGGGACCCGTTGGACTCGTGCAGAGACTTCGACGGCGTGGAGGACCACCTCGTCCCAAGTCGTAGTAGTGGGTGCGACGGCGTGCGGGGGGTGCCCCCACGCGCGATGGCCCTGGACAACGGTCGCCAAATTCCTTTCATTATTCCAATGGCTTCGCTGGACGAAAAACCGAAAGTGCGAAGGGGTTTCGACGACTGTTTCTCAACTGGAAGAACCTGCGCGTCCAAAGGATCGAGCAACGCGTCCTCTCGAACACGTCGGCCCGAGCGCGCGCGATGCCATTGGCTCGCGACGGTTCGCGGACGGCCAATCGATCTCGAGCGATCCCGTCAGCTTCAACATCCACGAGGGGTCAGCGTGCACCAGCGATGAGGAGGCGGATGTCTCAGGGGTACGAACGAAATCGATCGGAAACGACCGAATCGGATTGGCCGAAAGGTCTCTGCGGCCATTGAGAACTTGTGCGACGGATGTGTACAGACCGCGAGCGAAACGATCGATCGATTGATCGATCGATCAGTCGCACAGGATCTGGTCACGAAGTCTCAGCGTCTGAAGTGTGTCTGCGTAGTCAAAGGACCGCAGTTGGTAGTGAAAGTTTATGCATATGCTCCTCATACACACGACGGGCAGAGACATTTCGAGTATATTGAGTGCTACGAAACTTACACAACTGCTGCAGTTGTCTCTGAGGCCGCGACACGCACGTCGTCTATGAGGTCTTTTTGGTACCCAATGTGCTGGCCACATACTCGAGCGACGACGACACTGCACCAGTGGCGCGTTCCATCAGCGACGGGTCGGCGGCTTTCGGATCGTCTGGTTTGATCTTCTCGGCAGCGTCCGAAGCCATTGTAGAAACACCGTCGGCAGCGTCCAAGGCCATGTTCGAAACACCTTCGGCAGCGGCGGACGCGTGGTCGGCCATCGACTTTTGCGTTGCGGCAAATTGGTTCTGCAGCGCCTCAAAGCCGTGGAAAGTCGACTCGCGCGTCGAGTTCATGAGCCACGAGACAGTGTCCTGGACCGACTCCATTGCACTGGATCCGCTGTCCTTGGCGCGGTCGGCTTTGTCGTTGATCGAGTCGCGCACGCGCTCGTCGTACGACTTGGCCGACTTGCCGAGATCCTCCAGCGCCGAGTGCGCGTGGTCCATCGTGCGCTTGGCCGACTCGACGGCCGAGTCCGACGCGTTGTTGCCGCTCGCGCGCAGGTCTTCGCCCGCTTTCTTGAGCTTGGCGACCGAGTCGTGGGCCCGGTCCATTGCGGTCTGGAAGAAGGACGTGGCCGAGTCCTTTGACGACTTGTGCGAGTTGTCGTAGTCGCTGAACTTGCTCTTGAGCGAGTCCAAGTAGCTCGAGGCTTCGGTCGCGCCGCTGTGCATGAGGTCCTGCAGCTTGGCGAACTCCTTTTCAGTGGCGCTGCTGGAGCTGGTCGAGGTGTTGTCAGTGATACCCATACTGGAAGGGCGAAAGTCGCGTGAAGGGACTGTGTGTGTGCTCGAGGGCGAATGGAAAAGTGATGTGGACGTGCTGACCGTTTCGGGCACTGAGCGGTCGATCTGAATTTTGAAGCCGCCGGTAGCAGCCGACATCTTCACGGTCGATGGGCACCTAAATCTTTTTTGGATCGTCGGATGGATCTGGTAGAGATGAGTTGGGATAGTCTGCGAAATCTCTCTCGCCTCTGCTAGAGTGGTGGTGGTGTCAAGTACGTCCATTATTATGATAACTAACGACTGATAAGTGTGACAAGAAGTACGGCCCGGGTGTCGGGTCGACAACTAAAGGGCTCCGTAGAGCCAGGGGCGACGGCAACGAGGTCAGAGACCCTCCTACCGAAGCCAACTCCGAGTCAATCAGCCGCTGGCGCGACCAAGTAGACTGGGGACATGCGTACCGCCGGAGGGCAGCACGTACAACGCGGGTATGCTGCCATATAAGGCAACAAACCCCTTTAGGAACGCTTGCGCGGCCCCCGACGTGGAGCGCGATCACCGAAGTGACGCGTGGCGTGGAGAACGCCAACCCGCCATGTATCTATCTCTCCGAGGAGCTCAACCATCTGCGATGGTGGCCCCCTTCAGCCGCTGGCGCGGCCCCGACGTGGAGCGCGATCACCGAAGTGACTGCGTGGCGTGGAGAACGCCAACCCGCCGTATATCTCTCCGAGGAGCTCAACCATCTGCGATGGTGGCCCCTTCAGCCGCTTGCGCGGCCCCCGACGTGGAGCGCGATCACCGAAGTGACTGCGTGGCGTGGAGAACGCCAACCCGCCATGTATCTATCTCTCCGAGGAGCTCAACCATCTGCGATGGTGGCCCCCTTCAGCCGCTTGCGCGGCCCCCGACGTGGAGCGCGATCACCGAAGTGACTGCGTGGCGTGGAGAAGCCAACCCGCCATGTATCTATCTCTCCGAGGAGCTCAACCATCTGCGATGGTGGCCCCCTTCAGCCGCTTGCGCGGCTCCCGACGTGGAGCGCGATCACCGAAGTGACTGCGTGGCGTGGAGAAGCCAACCCGCCGTATATCTCTCCGAGGAGCTCAACCATCTGCGATGGTGCCCCTTCAGCCGCTGGCGCGGCCCCGACGTGGAGCGGATCACCAAGTGACTGCGTGGCTGGAGAAGCCAACCCGCCGTATATCTCTCCGAGGAGCTCAACCATCGGATGGTGGCTCCCTCAGCGCTTGCGCGGCCCCTTGACGTGGAGTGTGCGCTCGCCGCACGGCCACGTGGCGGGGGTACGCCTCCAGTCCGTAAACACCCCTGCTAGGGCCGCTTGCGCGACCCGTCGGTCTCCTACGCCACACCCGCGACTGCGAGTGCAGCGTGCCCGCGTCAGATCTTCGACCACGTCGGCTCCCCAAGGGAGGATCCTCCGACGTGACTGCCCCGAAGGGAAAAAGACTGGCTTGAGCTGAACCGTGAAAATTTGGGAATCCTCAGCTGAAGGGGCTGCTGCTCCAGTAGAGTGGACTCGGTGGTAGATACAACCGCAGCTGGACGGACAAACGGTCGTTGCCCACACTAAGCCATGTACGTGCGGTTCTTGGCTAGCCCATAGCTCGTAAGCGTGAGGATGTGACTAAAGCGCTTGGCGTGTGGCAACTAAGGTGTCGTTGTGACGCAACGATGCGGCACACCATCGCCGTTGCCAACGCCAGTGAATTGCAACGACACTCTTCGTAGGACGCGCATTGACAGGAAAAAAAGAGTTTGGCAGCTGCGCCTATTGTCGTCTCGAGCCCGTCGTGCCGATGGTCGTCCATTTTATCCTGCGATGTCGTTCATCACACACGACTGAAGAGTTCTGATATTGCATCGGTCTGAGGTGCACGTCATGTGTGCGACTCAAGCTGCAGGCTGATCGTCACTAGGTTTTGTTCGCATCGACGGTCAGCAGTGAGTATCAGTGCATCACTGAGCTTGTGGCTTTCGAATAGGTGGCTTTCCTTCTTGTACAAATTTAGTTGAAGCCATTCGCGTGGCCTCAGCTTTGCAATCATAGCAGGGCACGACATGTCCGAAGTTATGTCGACATGTGCCATTGGCTTTCGAGGAGCCCCGATTCGAGCGAGGGATGGACAGAGTGTCAGCGGCCTCACCGCGACATGCACCGCACATGTATACAATCACAAGTCATTGTGTTTGTCTATCTTAACGACACTGTGTAGCTGCAGTTGTCACGGTCGACTTGCTCACTATGACCGTCGACCTCCTTACCGTGACTTTCGACTTCATCAGCGGTCTCCGCCAGCAACTTGAAACATTTCTAGCCGCGTCATTACCTCGAACATCGACCTGCGCATGCTGCCAAGGGCTTGCTGCCTGCATCAAGCAGCCGATGTTTGAATCTGAAATGCCAGTACCCAGCTTTGTGGTGCTTCTCGTTCAGCTGCACCTCATGCAGCCTGGACCTACGATTCACGTCCCCTATCAATTCCACTTTCGGGCCTCGAATGTGTCGATACTGACCAACGCAATTTTATAAGGACAAGTTACTATCTTCTACTCTACACAAAGGTACTCGCACATGCTCGTGCATACCTGTCATTACGTCGAGCTCCTCATCCACTGCCTTTGCACCACCTGGTGAAGTATCCTTTGTGCGCGGATATGTGTACACATCGTACCCAGTACTCTCCGCGACTGCGTCCCTGCCACGCATCTGACGTCCGAGTCGAGAGCACGCTTTACTACCCACAGCGGAGATGGCCAGCACTCAAGTCCACCTTCTTCTTGGCTACCGTCGCATCGGTTTCGATGCTCCATCAGCGTTCTCTTCCTCGGTCTCGCTTCCACTATCATCGCGACCGTCACCTTCCGTTCCATCTGGAAACAGAATCGCGCACACGCGCTCGTCGATAAGCCACTCGTCCTCATACACCGGCAGCGCCAAGAAAAACCCGACCACGTCGACGGGATCCAGCTCGTCGTCCTCGCCCGACGGTCGCATCCACTCGGCCATGTCAGCCAGCACGCCGTTGTCGAAGCGAAAGTCGCGCTGTTCCTCCCCAAACGTCTCGTCGTCGTCTCTCTTTGCCTCGTCCACTGCCTTCACGTTGATCTTCTGTACCACCTGCTCGTCGTCCTCCTTCCCCTCCGCCTTCTTCTCCTTCTTCTTGCACGCTTCGTCACCATCCAGTCGCTCATCCACTCGCTCGTCTTCCCCTTCGCCTTCCACTTCTTCTTCTTCTTCGCCTTCCCTCGACAGCAGCACCGATCCGTGTTGATCCTCGTAGTGACTCTTGGGATACGAATGTTCACACGCCAGTTCAAAGTACAGCAGCTCTCGGGGCGACGGATCGTCGTCGCCAAACGCCACCACGAGCGAGAACTTGACGAGCGACCACTCGGCCCCATCGACTCCATCTCTCTCCTCCTCCGCCTCGCGCCTCCTCGTCCTCTCGAACCTGTAGTTGGTGTACATCTTCTTCGTGCCGTCCGTCGCACACGTACCTGCCGTCTGTTTGCGCTTCTTAACGCTCGCTCTCGAGCGCCTCAACGGCCAACACACGCTCGTGGTCATGACCACGTCCCGCCGGCCGTCGTAGACGCAGCCGCAGCTTTCCACCGTCAGCGTCTCGGCCAGCGTCTTGTACACCGGCGACGGACTCGTGACGCCCGTGATCAGATCCATCGCCACGGGGTGTTGTCCGAGCCGTTCGCGCGCTCGCGCCGTCTCGAACGCGAGTCGCGCGTGGGCGCTCAGAGCCCGCAGAGCGTCCAGCCGCAGCGCCACGTCGCGGCCCTCCAAGTCGCGGACCACGCGCTCAATGGCCGCGTCCACGTCGGCGGCGAAGCTGCACCCGCGACGGTCGAACGCGCCTTCCGACATGGCGCGCGCCGTCCTCTCGTCCGCAGTCACTCGATCGGTCCACTCCCGGCTCGATCTCGTCAGCCGGTGCGGGTCACGTCCTGCCACGTGCGACATGTGCGACACCAAATCGATTGGACAGCAGACGCCGACGAGATCGGACGTGGGACTGGCGATCTATGCGACACGTGAGTCACTGCTGACTCGATCGGCCGACTCGCAGCGACTGTCGGACCGACCGACAGACGCGCCGACAGCCAGTGACCGGTCGGTCTCCAGGGGTTTTTCAACGCGCTGCAGAGCTGTTCCGGTCGGTCGTCTGGTGGCGCACTCGAACAACGTCACGTCCGGTGCTGTATATCGACCCGCGATGGAGTGTCCCGACGCTTTCATGGCCGACGACGCGTGCGGTGTCCACTTTGCCGAACGCATTCCCGCGACGGAGTTCGAGCGGCAGGCGGTGGAGGTCACGGCGCGAGAGGTCGCGCGTCTGAACGCGGCGGTGCGTGCGCGTCCCGCGATCGGCGCGCGCTCGACGTTCTTCCAGGACGAGCAGAACGTGGCGAGGGGACTGCCGGTGTTCCAGGGCACACACACGCGGTTCGTGTACGACGAAGAGGCGGGGGAGGAGATTGTGGCGGTCGTGGACGTGACGCGGGAGGCGCTGGAGGACGGACCGGTGGTGCGCACGGTCGCGGAGCTGGACGTGGACGTGGGCGCGGAGGACGACGACGAGGACAGGGACGAGGAAGAAGATCGGGGAGGAGGAGGAGGAGGAGGAAGAGAGGACGGGGGAGCTGGATGCCGTCTGTAGTGCTGATGAGGGGTGTGCGATGGTGGTGGGGGACGACGTCCACGTGGACACGCTGATGGAAGACGTGGAGATGGAGATGGCGGCGGTGGCTCTGGACGAGCGGAAGCTGATGGAAGCAGCTGCAAAGAGACTGTGAGGGAGGCGGAGAGCTGGGCCACGTGTCTGGGTGCGATCATGAAGACGGGTCCTGCAACGCTGTGCGCGATGGGATGAGGCTGCAAAACACGCAAAAGAGCTGAGTGAGGCGGCGTGGGGTTGCGCGCGATGATTATCGATGTGGGCGGTGCGCTACCGATGCGTCGAGCGAAGTCGATTGCCGGTGTTGCTGTCACCACTGCCGAGTGTCTTTATCGACGTCGATGTGGAAGGACAGTGCCAGTCATTTTTCGGATTCGTTGCTCTGGATATCGTGAGTCGCTCCGGGTGAAGCGTCGCAAACTGGTGCGGCAGAAAGCGTTGGTGTCTGGCATGGACACGAGCGTCGTGTGGGTGTTGATGGGATGTTGGTGGGCGAAGTCGCAGCTAGAGACGTCGCGAGTGGCGAATTTCGATCGGGAAGTCTGGTACAGCTGAGTCGTACGAGGAGATCAGGTCGAGCGGTAGGGTCGATGCGAACGACGTTGCATGGAGTTTGCAGTTGTAGTGTATCGTCTTTTCGAAGAGCTGAGCGTGTTGCGAACGAGGAAGTGGTTGTCGTTACGCATGTCATGCAACGCGAAGGTACACTGAGCGTTTGCCGTATCGGTAGGTGCCCCCCGCTTTGTAACGTTAAGCAGACGCTGCTGCGACACAGTCCGTCCCTCAGTCGATTGATGGTCTCCTGAGCTACTCGCACTTCAGCTCGACCTCGTCACGTCGCGAGATGGTAAAGTACGTGGCATCATGCGACACAAAGACCGTCAACCAGACACGAGGCGGTCGAGTCGGTCGTCGGGGTCCCCCGTTTGCAGCTCGCGTATCCGCCTTCGTGGGAAGCGACTGGGAGACAGAGGCTGAGTTCAAGACGATGTCGTGCCAGCGACAATGCACGCCACGTCTGTGGGTCTCGACGCTGCGTCCGTCCTTTGCACTCGTCTCCCCTGTCTTTTGACCCTCTTCGTAGCTCGTTCCCATCCGTTGTTTCTTCCCTCGTCGTCCTCGAAGCGATCGTCTGTGAGACGCTGTCGGCACTCTGCGTGACAGTTGGCGACCGTTGACGCTGCAACGACCTAATGACGACGACGGGGACAAGAGCGAGCGGGCACATCTACGCACAAGTGCGGACAGGCACACGAGAGACACGTCTTTGCCAAGTTGGCCTACAAACAAATAGGCGATAGTTAGTCAGTCGTTGCAAGGGCGGACTGCATCGGTGACCGCGTGACAATAGTCAGTCCGTCAGTAAGTCAATCAGTCCGTCCGTCCGTCCGTTTGTCCGTCCGTCCGTCCGTTTGTCCGTCCGTCCGTCCGTTTGTCCGTCCGTCAGTCAATCAGTTTGTCCGTCCATCACTTTTCGCGATCGGTTTGGCAGCTGCAACAGTTCTGCCAGAAGGAGGAACAGCGTCGGAAGGCAAAGCGTAATTTCGTCGGGTTAGACCGCCGTTTAGGTGTGACGTCTACGAGTGAATGTCGCTATCACGCAGCTGATACTACTGCTGCTGCTACTGCTGTTGTTGTCGATGGTTTTGCTGTTATTGTTGCCGTTCTTCTCGCCTCCTTCTCCTCCTCTCCTCCTCTACGAGCTCTTGGTGCTGCTCGAGCCCTGCAGAGTGCTCGCCACGTAGTCCAGCGACGACGACACGGCGTCCGTCGCGCGCTCCATCAGCGACGGGTCGGCGGCTTTCGAGTCCTCCGACTTCATCTTGTCGGACGCCTCGGCCGCTTTCTTCGAGACGCCGTCGGCCGCTTCCGACGCCTTGTCGGACACCTTATCGGCCGCGTCCGACGCGTGGTCGGCCATCGACTTCTTCGTCGCCGTGAACTGGTCGCGCAACGCGTCGAAGCCGTGGAAAGTCGACTCGCGCGTCGAGTGCATCATCGACGAGACAGTGTCCTGGACCGACTCCATTGCACTGGATCCGCTGTCCTTGGCGCGGTCGGCTTTGTCGTTGATCGAGTCGCGCACGCGCTCGTCGTACGACTTGGCCGACTTGCCGAGATCCTCCAGCGCCGAGTGCGCGTGGTCCATCGTGCGCTTGGCCGACTCGACGGCCGAGTCCGACGCGTTGTTGCCGCTCGCGCGCAGGTCTTCGCCCGCTTTCTTGAGCTTGGCGACCGAGTCGTGGGCCCGGTCCATTGCGGTCTGGAAGAAGGACGTGGCCGAGTCCTTTGACGACTTGTGCGAGTTGTCGTAGTCGCTGAACTTGCTCTTGAGCGAGTCCAAGTAGCTCGAGGCTTCGGTCGCGCCGCTGTGCATGAGGTCCTGCAGCTTGGCGAACTCCTTTTCAGTGGCGCTGTTGCTGTTGTGGTTGTTGCGGTTGTTGGCGGTGGAGGAGTTGTTCATCGTGGTGTCAGCAATGGCCATGGTGGACAGGTGCGTGTGGGTGGTGTCGAGTAGGGAGACTGGCGGGTGGGTGCACTAGGAAGCTAATGTTGGAATGACCTTCTGGTGCGGTTGAGTGCTACCGAGTGCTGTCAAGGGCTGTCGAGTGCGGTCGAGTGCGGTCGATGGAAAGGCAAAGACCTGCGAGAAGATGTGAAATGGGTTTCTGCACGTTTCGAGCGTTTCGAGCGTCGAGCGGTGGATCTCAGCTTTGAAGGGCGCGACGATGTCGTCGTGTTCCAGTCGGTTGTTCAACAAGAGGTATCCTTAGGCGTCCAGAGGCATCCGAGGGCATCCAAAGGGATTACAAGACATCAAAAGACATCCGACGGCATCGTCCAAAGGTATTTAGAGATATCCGAAGACCTCCGAAGGCATTTGATGGCGTCCATCAGAACTGGAGAACTGCGATGATGAATCGTATCTGAGAAACATGTAACGTCCGGGTGAGAAAAAGGAGAGAACGCTATATTGAGTTGCTGTCTACCCTTTGCTCGCGCCAGCCTTCGCTTCTTGATTAGCCGATTCGCGCAAGAATATGCCATAGGATGCTGGCAAAGAGGTGAAAGGGATTTGCTGCTCGGTGCTTAGCAGCTGCAATCGGAAGATGATGGCCTGCGCCGCCGACTCATTGTTCATTTTACTGTAGGGCGCGACTCTGGATGGTGGACACTTTTGACGCTCAAGCGTTTGCTGTTGCTATGGAACTTGCGGATCAACTATCTGGCAACGGAGCGTTCGTCGACGACTGCGACGAACACTTGTGCGACGCTGACTGCGACATTGAGGTCTGCGTAAGAAGCGAAGAGCGCGTTCGTCGTGCGTCTCTTCATGTAGTCACTGGAGGAGGCAGTAGAAGTTACACATCATTTCGTGCGGCCGCGAGTCCAGTGCACGCGTGCGCCGAGATCCGTTCGAGTTCGAGTGTGGCGTGGTGGTCGCTGGTCGACCGCGCGGCGGATGTTTCATCGGAGGACTTACTGGCAATGACCTGGTAAATAACCGCTGGAAACCAATGTCGAAACGGATCTTGGCACGCAACCGTCCAGCAGCTTTCTAGTCGTCTCGTACTACAAAAGTGTTGGGGTGCCCGCCCCTTCACTAGAATGAGCATTTCTGCATCGTTTGCTGTGATCATTGAGTGCTGTTTACACAGCCATCGACAATCTTGACGCATTGCATATACAATCGGTACGAATTCTATTACTGTGAATAAGACATTCAGTACGTCTGCCACATTCGATGACATCACTAGTAATGTAGCAAACTCGTAAAGTGACCATATGGGCCCACAACCGCAAACTCACTCGCTCTTCTCAGCCGGACGCCGCGATACTCCAACTTCTCATAGATTCTGGTGAGCTACCGATAGACGAGACATAATCCTCCACTCTCTTCTTTTTCTCGCCCGGACGTTACATGTTTCTCAGATACGATTCATCATCGCAGTTCTCCTGTTCTGATGGACGCCATCAAATGCCTTCGGAGGTCTTCGGATATCTCTAAATACCTTTGGACGATGCCGTCGGATGTCTTTTGATGTCTTGTAATCCCTTTGGATGCCCTCGGATGCCTCTGGACGCCTAAGGATACCTCTTGTTGAACAACCGACTGGAACACGACGACATCGTCGCGCCCTTCAAAGCTGAGATCCACCGCTCGACGCTCGAAACGCTCGAAACGTGCAGAAACCCATTTCGCATCTCCTCGCAGGTCTTTGCCTTTCCATCGACCGCACTCGACCGCACTCGACAGCCCTTGACAGCACTCGGTAGCACTCAACCGCACCAGAAGGTCATTCCAACATTAGCTTCCTAGTGCACCCACCCGCCAGTCTCCCTACTCGACACCACCCACACGCACCTGTCCACCATGGCCATTGCTGACACCACGATGAACAACTCCTCCACCGCCAACAACCGCAACAACCACAACAGCAACAGCGCCACTGAAAAGGAGTTCGCCAAGCTGCAGGACCTCATGCACAGCGGCGCGACCGAAGCCTCGAGCTACTTGGACTCGCTCAAGAGCAAGTTCAGCGACTACGACAACGCGCACAAGTCGTCAAAGGACTCGGCCACGTCCTTCTTCCAGACCGCAATGGACCGGGCCCACGACTCGGTCGCCAAGCTCAAGAAAGCGGGCGAAGACCTGCGCGCGAGCGGCAACAACGCGTCGGACTCGGCCGTCGAGTCGGCCAAGCGCACGATGGACCACGCGCACTCGGCGCTGGAGGATCTCGGCAAGTCGGCCAAGTCGTACGACGAGCGCGTGCGCGACTCGATCAACGACAAAGCCGACCGCGCCAAGGACAGCGGATCCAGTGCAATGGAGTCGGTCCAGGACACTGTCTCGTCGATGATGCACTCGACGCGCGAGTCGACTTTCCACGGCTTCGACGCGTTGCGCGACCAGTTCACAGCGACGAAGAAGTCGATGGCCGACCACGCGTCGGACGCGGCCGATAAGGTGTCCGACAAGGCGTCGGAAGCGGCCGGCGGCGTCTCGAAGAAAGCGGCCGAGGCGTCCGACAAGATGAAGTCGGAGGACTCGAAAGCCGCCGACCCGTCGCTGATGGAGCGCGCGACGGACGCCGTGTCGTCGTCGCTGGACTACGTGGCGAGCACTCTGCAGGGCTCGAGCAGCACCAAGAGCTCGTAGAGGAGGAGAGGAGGAGAAGGAGGCGAGAAGAACGGCAACAATAACAGCAAAACCATCGACAACAACAGCAGTAGCAGCAGCAGTAGTATCAGCTGCGTGATAGCGACATTCACTCGTAGACGTCGCACCTAAACGGCGGTCTAACCCGACGAAATTACGCTTTGCCTTCCGACGCTGTTCCTCCTTCTGGCAGAACTGTTGCAGCTGCCAAACCGATCGCGAAAAGTGATGGACGGACAAACTGATTGACTGACGGACGGACAACGAGACGGACGGACAAACGGACGGACGGACGGACTGATTGACTTACTGACGGACTGACTATTGTCACGCGGTCACCGATGCAGTCCGCCCTTGCAACGACTGACTAACTATCGCCTATTTGTTTGTAGGCCAACTTGGCAAAGACGTGTCTCTCGTGTACCTGTCCGCACTTGTACATTGATGTGCCCGCTCGCTCTTGTCCCCGTCGTCGTCATTAGGTCGTTGCAGCGTCAACGGTCGCCAACTGTCACGCAGAGTGCCGACAGCGTCTCACAGACGATCGCTTCGAGGACGACGAGGGAAGAAACAACGGATGGGAACGAGCTACGAAGAGGGTCAAAAGACAGGGGAGACGAGTGCAAAGGACGGACGCAGCGTCGAGACCCACAGACGTGACGTGCATTGTCGCTGGCACGACATCGTCTTGAACTCAGCCTCTGTCTCCCAGTCGCTTCCCACGAAGGCGGATACGCGAGCTGCAAACGGGGGACCCCGACGACCGACTCGACCGCCTCGTGTCTGGTTGACGGTCTTTGTGTCGCATGATGCCACGTACTTTACCATCTCGCGACGTGACGAGGTCGAGCTGAAGTGCGAGTAGCTCAGGAGACCATCAATCGACTGAGGGACGGACTGTGTCGCAGCAGCGTCTGCTTGACGTTACAAAGCGGGGGGCACCTACTGATACGACAAACGCTCAGTGTACCTGCGCGTTGCATGACATGCGTAACGACAACCACTTCCTCGTTCGCAACACGCTCAGCTCTTCGAAAAGACGATACACTACAACTGCAAACTCCATGCAACGTCGTTCGCATCGACCCTACCGCTCGACCTGATCTCCTCGTACGACTCAGCTGTACCAGACTTCCCGATCGAAATTCGCCACTCGCGACGTCTCTAGCTGCGACTTCGCCCACCAACATCCCATCAACACCCACACGACGCTCGTGTCCATGCCAGACACCAACGCTTTCTGCCGCACCAGTTTGCGACGCTTCACCCGGAGCGACTCACGATATCCAGAGCAACGAATCCGAAAAATGACTGGCACTGTCCTTCCACATCGACGTCGATAAAGACACTCGGCAGTGGTGACAGCAACACCGGCAATCGACTTCGCTCGACGCATCGGTAGCGCACCGCCCACATCGATAATCATCGCGCGCAACCCCACGCCACCTCACTCAGCTCTTTTGCGTGTTTTGCAGCCTCATCCCATCGCGCACAGCGTTGCAGGACCCGTCTTCATGATCGCACCCAGACACGTGGCCCAGCTCTCCGCCTCCCTCACAGTCTCTTTGCAGCTGCTTCCATCAGCTTCCGCTCGTCCAGAGCCACCGCCGCCATCTCCATCTCCACGTCTTCCATCAGCGTGTCCACGTGGACGTCGTCCACCACCACCATCGCACACCCCTCATCAGCACTACAGACGGCATCCAGCTCCCCCGTCCTCTCTTCCTCCTCCTCCTCCTCCTCTCCCCGATCTTCTTCCTCGTCCCTGTCCTCGTCGTCGTCCTCCGCGCCCACGTCCACGTCCAGCTCCGCGACCGTGCGCACCACCGGTCCGTCCTCCAGCGCCTCCCGCGTCACGTCCACGACCGCCACAATCTCCTCCCCCGCCTCTTCGTCGTACACGAACCGCGTGTGTGTGCCCTGGAACACCGGCAGTCCCCTCGCCACGTTCTGCTCGTCCTGGAAGAACGTCGAGCGCGCGCCGATCGCGGGACGCGCACGCACCGCCGCGTTCAGACGCGCGACCTCTCGCGCCGTGACCTCCACCGCCTGCCGCTCGAACTCCGTCGCGGGAATGCGTTCGGCAAAGTGGACACCGCACGCGTCGTCGGCCATGAAAGCGTCGGGACACTCCATCGCGGGTCGATATACAGCACCGGACGTGACGTTGTTCGAGTGCGCCACCAGACGACCGACCGGAACAGCTCTGCAGCGCGTTGAAAAACGCCTGGAGACCGACCGGTCACTGGCTGTCGGCGCGTCTGTCGGTCGGTCCGACAGTCGCTGCGAGTCGGCCGATCGAGTCAGCAGTGACTCACGTGTCGCATAGATCGCCAGTCCCACGTCCGATCTCGTCGGCGTCTGCTGTCCAATCGATTTGGTGTCGCACATGTCGCACGTGGCAGGACGTGACCCGCACCGGCTGACGAGATCGAGCCGGGAGTGGACCGATCGAGTGACTGCGGACGAGAGGACGGCGCGCGCCATGTCGGAAGGCGCGTTCGACCGTCGCGGGTGCAGCTTCGCCGCCGACGTGGACGCGGCCATTGAGCGCGTGGTCCGCGACTTGGAGGGCCGCGACGTGGCGCTGCGGCTGGACGCTCTGCGGGCTCTGAGCGCCCACGCGCGACTCGCGTTCGAGACGGCGCGAGCGCGCGAACGGCTCGGACAACACCCCGTGGCGATGGATCTGATCACGGGCGTCACGAGTCCGTCGCCGGTGTACAAGACGGTGGCCGAGACGCTGACGGTGGAGAGCTGCAGCTGCGTCTACGACGGCCGGCGGGACGTGGTCATGACCACGAGCGTGGGTTGGCCGCCGAGGCGCTCGAGAGCGAGCGTCAAGAAGCGCAAACAGACGGCAGGTACGTGTGCGACGGACGGCACGAAGAAGATGTACACCAACTACAGGTTCGAGAGGACGAGGAGGCGCGAGGCGGAGGAGGAGAGAGATGGAGTCGATGGGGCCGAGTGGTCGCTCGTCAAGTTCTCGCTCGTGGTGGCGTTTGGCGACGACGATCCGTCGCCCCGAGAGCTGCTGTACTTTGAACTGGCGTGTGAACATTCGTATCCCAAGAGTCACTACGAGGATCAACACGGATCGGTGCTGCTGTCGAGGAAAGGCGAAGAAGAAGAAGGCGAAGACGAGCGAGTGGATGGCGACGAAGCGAGCAAGAGGAAGGAGAAGAAGGCGGAGGGGAAGGAGGACGACGAGCAGGTGGTACAGAAGAGCAACGTCAGGGCAGTGGACGAGGCAAAGGGAGACGACGACGAGACGTTCGGGGAGGAACAGCGCGACTTTCGCTTCGACAACGGCGTGCTGGCTGACATGGCCGAGTGGATGCGACCGTCGGGCGAGGACGACGAGCTGGATCCCGTCGACGTGGTCGGGTTTTTCTTGGCGCTGCCGGTGTATGAAGACGAGTGGCTTATCGACGAGCGCGTGTGCGCGATTCTGTTTTCAGATGGAACGGAAGGTGACGGTCGCGATGATAGTGGAAGCGAGACCGAGGAAGAGATCGCTGATGGAGCATCGAAATCGATGCGACGGTAGCCAAGAAGAAGGTGGACTTGAGTGCTGGCCATCTCCGCTGTGGGTAGTAAAGCGTGCTCTCGACTCGGACGTCAGACGCGTGGCAAGGACGCAGTGACGGAGAAAACTGAGTACGATGTGTACACATATCCGCGCACAAAGGATACTTCACCAGGTGGTGCAAAGGCAGTGGATGAGGAGCTCGACGTAATGACAGGTATGCACGAGCATGCGCCAAATACCATTATGGTGACGAAATACTGTAAGGTATCCTAGAGTTTAACAGAGACACTAAATGTAGAAAGCGACACTATGCTCTTTTGCGAGCGACTTGTACAAGGACGTCCTCGACTCCGAATGTGCAGAATGCAAGTGCGCGATGCAGTGCAGTGAGCTTATCATGCCATTGACGCGAATTTCCGACACGTCCAGAAGACGAGGCGGTACACGCATCAGTGGCCTGAATCGTCGTCGAGCGCGGGCTAGCACACTGATACACTGATACACTGATGGCGGTCACCGTCGACGGGCTACTCGCTCGATGAAGGCCGATAGTTGCAGCTCACGAAACCTTGTCCAGCTTTGACTTCTTGCTCGTGACAATAAAAGACACTGCGACTCGAGCACGTCACTTCATTCATTACCTCATAGTGCAAGTCACAAGCAAAGAGACGAGTTACAGGTTGAGCAGTGCTGTTTACTTGGCAATTTCGATGTCGCGAATGAGCTCGCACAGCTCGTCATCGACGTAACAAGGTGTATTCTGAGCCTTGCCACAACGTCGACCATGGCCGTGCAGCTGCTGCAACAGCGTCTTGGCGTCCGGTCCCTTTGCATCTGTTTTGCGGACGAACACGACACTGTTAACGTCCTGCTCACCCGGTCTCATGGCGAATACCACACGCGAGTCGGTAAACACCCGCTCGAGTCGCGCGATGATTTCCTTGTACAAATTGCTGTCGCGGCAGGAAACGTTGATAAGCAGCACTCCATGAGCACTCAGTAGGCTGTGCACTTGTTGTAGTAGCGCGACTTCAACAAAGCTAACAGGTGGGCAACTCATGCCGACATCGCGCTGCTTCGCATCCACGTCCACGATGATAGAGTCGAAGCTAGGTCTCTGGGCTGCTGCAGATTGCTCCGCAATATACTCGAGCGCATCGGCTACCACCACACGCATCCGTTCATCCTGGTGAAAGCCGAAGTATTGCTCAGCGACCGTTACGATGACGGGATCGATCTCGCACACCGTCACGTCCATGCCAGCAATGTTATCGTGGAGGTACTGTGCCAGACAGCCGCCGCCGAGGCCAAGCACCAATGTGCGGTGCAGCATGTCAGCTTCCGTATTAGCAGATAATGACGCTGCATGAAGCGCCGCAATCATACCCTTGTGATAACCGAAAGCCAAGTAGGCAGTGTCCACGATCGCGTGCTTTGCCGTAGCCTTCTGATCCTTTTTCCGATTCTTCTGCTTCTTGTTTTTCTTCTTCTTTCTCGCATCGGTCGTGGCATCTCCAGATATCGTGTTGGTAGTTCCGACTTGCACGTCGGTTTCAACGGGCACAGAAGCGGGAGGTGTGGAATTGGCAGTGCTGCGGCTCTGCAGCTTAACTTCACTCTGGATGACATTAGTGTTGCTAAGAAACACCAAGCGGCGAAGCAGCTCGCCGTCCTCTTTCACATCCTCCACAAAGAAAGCACCGCTGAGCGACGACGTGCTTCGATGCACAATATTACGCGCACCGAGACCTTCCTCCACCGTCAAATACGGAATCTTCTCACCGGCGCCGAGCGTGTCAGGGGCCAGTTCCATGATCTTCGCGTTTAACTCCTCCTGCACCTTCGCAGTGCTCTCAAAAGCGTGGCCGCCACGACCAAACGCGACGAGGATCAAACGGCTGAATCCAGCCCCCGCTGCGAGTTCACTCGCTCCCTCTTCGGTTGAAAACATCCACTCGTGCTCACGACCTTGGGGAATGAGAAAAACGGCACAACTGCCATTGGGTCCGTGCAGACTCGTGTCCACGAGACGCAAGGTAAACCTAGGGTTCACCTGTCCATCTATGATTCCAGGCTGACTACCGCTCTGGCTCGCCACGGACGTCTCGTCATTTGCAATGAGCTCAATCACTTCCTGTCGGCCGACTTTCAATTGACGCAATGCCGCTTGCGTCATCACAAACCACTGCGTCGCTTCCACTTCGTGCGTCAACCAGCGCAGTCTCGAGTCACCATTACCACTAACAAACTGCTTTGCGTTATACCGGACCTTTGCGTGCGCTTTGTCGTCTGCTTTCCGGCACTTGAGCGCCGCCACAAGAAACGGAACAAAAGGCTTCCGCCTCTCGCGCTGGAGCTCCTGCACGCTCATGCTCCAGAACGATGCCTCCTCTTTCTCTCTACTGACAAAGAATCCGAGCAAGTGCTGCAAAATAAAGTCCTGGGCCATCGTCACGCAGCAGTAGCGTCCACCAGGGGCCAGCACGCGCCGCACTTCACGCAGCATCTTCCAGGCGTCTTCCTTTACAGCTGCAGTGTCTTCGGCCATCAGTGCATCCAGTGCTCCTTTGTCCACAACAAGGTCAAAGCTATTGTCCGCCAGCGTCCGCATGGCCGTCATGTCCATCACTTGCCACTGCAGCGCCGGATGTTTCCGCTTCATCTCGTCAATCACGCGCTCGCTAAAGTCCACGCTCAGCAGAGTCGTAAAGCCATCAGCCGCTAGATCGCCACTCAGCGCCGAATTGCCACAGCCAATGACCAGTACACGAAGTTGGGCTTTCAAGCGGCGCAGCAGTGACGTCGGCGCCTCAGTCGGCAGCCCCAGCAACGCGTGCACAGCAGGACGGAGACACGCGTAGTCTCCGTACCACTCGAACGCCTCTTCGCCTCTCTTCTCGAAGAACGCGTCCCAGTATTTCTGCTTGCGGAAGTCCGCAGCCGTGCGCGGCAGGAGCTCGTGGCCGTCGGCGGAGGAGGTGGCGGTCATGGAGCTGCTGGTGCGTGCGTGCGTCGGTAAGTACGTCGGCGGCGCGTGAGCCAATCAAAAGCGCCTAACAGCGTCCCGTGAGCCCAGTGATCAAGTCTCGCAAGTCAGTCGAATCGAAGGGTGTGAAGTAACACGAAGAAAGTAGTTGGTATGGCAGGCCAGTTGGATAATTCATTACAGCGTCTGCTGGTAGGATGGACGGCAGCGATTCCCGTACGTGACGACTCTTCTGTCTCTACGGCCGACTGCGACCCCCTCCGTGACGACTGACGTTGCCTCTCACGCTTGTGCCACCACTGTATGTATGCTCCCTCGTGTCTTGTCTTGCGCTGTAGCCAAGAAGCTGAACGCAACCGCGAAGGAGTTCTCCTTCAATCCAAGTGCTTCGTCTTGGAAGCCGCCCGTGTCGTTTACACCGCCGCCCCCTGCACCTACCCCCGCACCGGCATTTGATGTCGCAATGCCAGTTCCCAAGAAGGGCAGTGCTACTGTATTGGGCGCCAGTCCTGCAAGTGTAGCCGAGCCTGTAGCTGAAGTGGAAGAAAAGGTGGAGAAACTGGACGTGAACGACAATCAGGAGGCAGGTGTCGAAGAAGCCGATGTTGAAACGGGGGAGAAAGCTGAGGAGGAGAAGAGCCAGGAGCCCGAGAAGACCAAGGTGGAGGAGGTGGAAGACGAGGACACTTTTACGGAAGCAGAGGTGAGCGACGAGGACCCTCGCGAGCATCTGAACGTCGTGCTGATTGGCCATGTTGATGCCGGCAAGTCGACGCTCTCGGGCAACCTGCTGTATCTCATGGATATGGTGGATAAGCGGACCATCGAGCGCTACGAGCGCGAAGCCAAGCAGCGCAACCGTGACAGCTGGTTCCTAGCGTACATTATGGATACGGGTGAGGAAGAGCGGACGAAGGGCATCACCGTCGAGGTCGGGCGCGCCCATTTTGAGACTGAGAGCCGTCGTTTTACGATCTTGGATGCACCGGGACACAAGAATTACGTGCCTAACATGATCCAGGGTGCATCACAGGCCGATGTCGGCCTGCTTGTGATTTCGGCGCGCAAGGGCGAATTTGAGACGGGCTTTGAGCGAGGTGGACAGACGCGTGAGCACGCCATGCTGGCGAAGACGCTGGGGATCAACAAGCTTATCGTCGTTATCAACAAGATGGACGAGGCAAAGTGGGAACAAGAGCGGTTCGACGAGTGCGTCAACAAGCTTCGTCCGTTTTTGCGCACGTGTGGCTTTGCTGTAAAGCGTGATGTGGCATTCATTCCCGTCTCTGGTCTGCATGGCGATAATGTCAAGGTGCCGCTTGACAAGGCTAAAGCCCCGTGGTATGAGGGCGACTCACTCATTGACTACATGGACAAGATGCACATTGTCAACCGCAATCCGGATGGACCTTTGCGTGTGCCGATCTTGGATCGTTACTCTGAGCGTGGCACGATTGCCCTGGGAAAGGTGGAGTCAGGTGTGTTGAAGACAGGCCAGAAGGTGGTGCTGATGCCCACGAACACGCCGGCAGTGGTGAACCAAGTGTTTATCAATGAACTGCCCGTGCGTACGGCCAAGCCTGGTGAGAACGTGACCATCCGCCTGTCCAGCGGTCTTGACGAAGTGCAAAAAGGCTTTGTGCTCAGTGGCGTCAAAGAGGAGAACCCGCCGCGTGCTATTCACGCGTTTGCCGCGCAAATTGCTCTCGTGGATACGTTGGAGCACCGTCCGTTGCTGACGGCTGGTTACAAGTGCATTTTGCACATCCACACCGTTGCCCAGGAGTGTGTTGTTGCGAAGTTGCTCCGTCCAATTGACCCGAAGACAGGTAAGCCGGTGAAAAAGCACGTGGCTTTCATTAAGCAGGGCCAAGCTGTCGTGTGTCGGATCGAGGTGGAGCAGAGCATCACGATTGAAACGTTCGCCACCATGCCTCAGCTCGGCCGTCTAACTCTTCGTGACGAGGGCAAGACAATTGCCATCGGCAAGGTGCTGGCACTGGAGAAGTAAGCGATCGCAGGCTGAGCCGAATCGCGAGGACCCGAATGCTCACCGATAGAACCAGCGCAGCGTTATCGCCCCAGCATACGCTCGTTGCATAAACTACTGCTCAATGCTGTTAGTTTGCATCAGCTGGGGCAGCTTAAGAAAAGAAATGCAGGCAAGCTGGTTTCCTCTTGCTCCTTTGTGCTCTCTGTCTAGGTCTTCTACTGTCACCCGGTCGTGTTGCCCACTACCGTGCTAGGCTCCAGCAACTGCTTTCGACATTTGCTCCCGGACGATTGCAAAGATTGCAACCATCGATGCCAACTGTAGTTCCTCAGTAGTGCCGTTCGACAGCCGGTGTTCAAGCTTGGCCAGCTCGTCGTATAGATACATGCGGCAGCGCGGTGGTAATTCAATGTCCATGGTGTAGCGGTACACGTCCTGGAGGATATCGCTCGTGGCGTAGCCCTTAAGCTTCTGCATCTCGGCGCACTTGTGCACGGCTGTCGCAAACTTTTCGTTAAAGAGCCACTGGACCACCAACTCGATGTCCTTGGGCAGCGGATTGCCCGTGCACGAATAAACATTAGCCTCATCAACGACATCGTATGCCATAGACGTCGCCTGCAGGATGTTGAGGATGCGACGCATGTCTCCCTGGCCTAGACGCAGGATTGCCTTGAAGCCGTCGTCCGTCATGTTCAATCTACCGATGCACAGCAACAGCAAGCGATATACGACACGAGTCAGAAAACCAGGAGCAAGCCATCGATCGACGAGCGCATAGTAGTGGATAGTACTTCTCGAGCTCTGCAATGTGCTTGACCCGGCCGCCCACTTGGCTCTCGTCGAGTGGCGCAAAGCGGAACCGCGTGCACCGCGACTGCAGCGCTGGAATGATCTTGCTCACGTAGTTGCAGATGAGGCAAAAGCGCGCGTTCTTCGTGTACTTCTCAATGACGCGTCGGAGCGAGAACTGAGCGTCGTTGGTCATGGAGTCAGCTTCGTCGAGGATAATGAGCTTGACGCCCTGACTAAAGAGCTTCTTCGTGCCGGCAAACTCCTTGATCTGATTGCGCACCACGTCGATGCCACGATCGTCGGACGCGTTAAGCTCTAGTACCATCGATCCATAGTTCTTCCCATACAGCCTCCGAGCCGCTGCAATCATCATCGACGTCTTGCCCGTGCCAGGAGGTCCATAGAACAGCAGATGCGGCAGCTTCTGCGCATCGATGAGGCGGTTGAGCGTCGAGATGATGTTCTGGTGGGCGATCAGATCCGACAGCGACGACGGGCGGTACTTCTCGACCCACGGCCACGACTCAGTCGACCGATTGCGTGACGAAATGCCTTCGAACGCGGGCTCGTCGTCCTTCATCTCGACGTCCGACATGGTCCAAGTGCGTGCAAATCGATGGCAGCAAATGGCTCGACGCGGCGTTCATTGGCTGAATACATTATTAGCGAATCACAAGCAAGCTTGACTGCACCTGCAAAAAGCGATCGAGTCAACGGTGACTTGATGTTCGGGACCTTGTCACGGCAGCCAAACCTGGCAGACCGCATATGACATTTAACAGGCTCGCGGCTCGACATTAGTGACGTTCGCGTGAGACAGTCTTTATGCCGCTAAAATCCACTGCCGATGGCATTTCTCAATTTGCTCGAAACCCGTTGGATCTCTTTCGCGTTCTCTCTCTTAGCCACTCGCACTTAACCGAAATGGCCGCCGCCGCTGACCCGCAGATTGAGAAGCTCCAGGAGCAGATCCACAAGGGCACAGAAGAGACCAAATCGTATCTCGCCTCGGTACGATCGCAGTCTCAGCGCTACAACTACTGCTCCGTCTCTTTTGTCTATGGTACCACTGATCCTCACGCGCTCTTGTGCCTGCACAGCTCAAGGAACGTCTCGCCGAATACGACGCGCAGTACAGCGTCTCGGAGACCGCGAGCTCGTTCCTGCAGGCGGCTATCGAGCGCACGCACAAGTCGGTGGACGAGCTGAAGGAACTGGGCGAGACGCTCAAGGACAAGTCCAAGAGCTCGTCGGCACCGGTCGTGGACGCGGCCAAAGTATCGTTCAGCAAAGTGCAGGCAGCACTGGACGGGCTAAAGGAACGCGGCCGCAGCTACGACGACCAGTTTCGTGCCAGTGTCACGAGCTCTGTGGACTCGGTCAAAGGCGGTGTGTCGTCGGCCACGAGCTCCGTGTCCACGTCGATTGAGCACATTGTGGTAGCTACGCGCGAGCGCAGCAGCTCGAGCTTTGAGCAGCTCAAGGAGACCCTCTTTAGCGCCGGATATGGTGCCTACGTGGCTGCCGGTGGTGTTGTAGGCAAGGCCGAAGAGCTGGACGGTCGCTACGGTGTCGTGGACACCGTTTCGGGCGTGGTGGGCGCAGTGGCTGGCAAGGTGTCGGATTTGGACCGTGCACTGGGCGTGTCGGCGACGGCCATGAAGGTGGACGACAAGGTAACGGGCGGCATCGGCACGGGTCTTGTGAACAAGGGCATCGACCTTGTCAACAGCTCGGTGGAGTACGTGGCCGGTGCGCTGCAGCAGGCCAAGATGGCAGCTACCGAGGAGTCAAAGGAGAAGGAGTCCAAGACGCTTGAAGACGCTGCGGAAGTAAGTAAGACAAGCCCGAAGGACGTCTAGTAACACCAGTTACCTTTTGTCGCGGCAAGCAAACTGGCCATGCGCTGTGTATGCTTGTCGATAGCTGCTTGACACCAAATATATCAACACATTGGCTCAGACGCTCTTCCCTGTATTTACATGCTCGACAAAGCTGAGACCATCATTTTGCTGGGATATGTGCTTCAATGCCATCAAGACCTTACCAGAGTCCGTACATTGTTGCCAAGTGAGGTTTACGATAGCGTGTGTGCTTACCGGTAGTGTGCAACTCAGCTCTGGCTGAAGATGTCGCGTTTTCTTTTACCATCGTCAGCCAAGAAACCGATGGGTGGTCGAAACCGTTCGGTACGAGCTCTCTTGGAAGAGTCAAGAGCAGCTGATCCGAGACTGGGACCACTGTCGTCTTGGCTTCACTCAAGTCTGTACAAATGCGACCCCGCGTGAGGAACTTTCTTCGATGAATCCGTAATGAACACCAATGTATCAGATACCGAACGACTTCAGACACGCCAATGCACACCTTAACCGCGCAACAGACTAAACATGTCTTCTGTTGGCATGGAGTGCTACTGCCTGGAAACATTGACATGCAATCAGACAGTGAGACGAAGGACGAGCACGCGACCAATAAGACCTAAAAGACGTTGTCTCGTTGCCGGACTACCACTTCCTTTGCGTTGCAGTCACGACACATCTGGGGCAAACCCCGTGCTTCGTTCAACACGCGTCGTATGATCACTTGAGCAGAGACGCCGTGTTCAATGGTTAGCCTGACACGAGCATATTCCCTACGACTGTGGATTACAGCGTCACCAAACAAAACTCCTGGCGATCCACGACAATGAGTGCATCGCCCGACGGTGCCCACTGAAGACCTCGGGCTTGAAACGACTCTACAGGCAGCAGCATTTGAGCAGAGCGATTCATGAGGCACAGACATGCCAAACCAGCGGATGACAGTGAAACGTACTTGTGGGAATATCGACCCAAGACATGCCCTCGGTGGTCCAGAGGTACACGCGGTTCTCTCCCGACGTAATTGCAAGGCGAGTGTGCAGTGGATCCCATCGCAGACTTTTCACGGACTGCAGCAGTGAGACGGTCGCGAAGAGCGTCAAGCTCTCCATGCGCCAGATCCAGACGTTGTACGGCATTTGATCGCTTCTGGTTGCAATGTATGCTGAGTCGGCGCTCCAGACCGCGCGACTGATACCAATCGCCGGACTTGCCACGCTACAGAATGAAGAAGACATTACTTCGTTAGCAATGTCAGAACGCATTGGTCAGGTGGTTGTCGTAAATGGTCTTACAGTGGATCCGAGACGACCGTCCGAACCGAGAAGGGAGGGTAGCGAGGCACGAAGCTGACACCGCGACTCTTTTTCCCACCACCAGCCTCGGCTGCTGCTGAAGCGGCCTGAAGCGAGTTGGAAGGCAGTGACGAGGCAGACTGAAGCACTGCAACGCGTTTGCCTTGTGGTCGGTCCATGACATTGGCGTCCGCAAAGTGCTCTTCGTGTTCCACCTACAAACGGAATTGCCATAAAGAACGGATGTCCGTCAGGTCCCGCGCGGATCAGTAGCAAGCTCATGACGGGACACACGCGTCACTCACCGCTGCTTCATTTGTTCGGGAGCTTGTGACTGCGACGCTTTCGTGGTCAAAGTCCGCGATCGGTTTCCAGTTGACATGACTCAGTACGCGCAGATGCTCATCGTAGCTCCCCAGAGCCAGGAATTGACCAGACGTCGACCACGCCATTGTCCGTAACCCCAGCGCATTCTCGTACGCCTACGCCCGACAGACAGACAACCAAAATGGTTGGTGGCAATCCAACACCTCATGCCTGAACATGCGCCAACTGCGCCACTCCCTCTCTCTGTCCTGTGGTCACGTACCTGATACTTTGCTCGCAGCGTGCCATCGGGCGAATAGAGCAGCACCCGGAACTCGAGATGGGTATCCCGCACCGCAATCGTACTGCAAGCAAACGTCAGAACTGGGACACCCACGCACCCACCCACAGCCGTGCAAACACTCTCGTCAAGTCTCGTCGCTGTGCATGCACGTACGCGTCTTCAGGCGACCACACGATCTCGACGCAATCGTAGCTTTCGAGCGGGAAATGGGCCGTGAGCGTCCAGTTCCCGCAGCTGTAGATGCCAATGAAGTCCTACGCGTGACCACCAGCGCCTCCTTGTCACTTGTCTGTACGTGACCTTGATTCAACTACCTACACACGTGCATCGCACCTTACACTCGTGTCGCTCGACAACTGCCAGGAACTCGCCACTCGCTGCAAAGCTCAGTCCTTCGGCCGCCAACTTGGGGTTGCAAATCGTGTACCGAACTGCAGGTTCGTGCAGGGACCACACGGTCGCGTGCAGCTGAAAGTCCGACACTGTCACAACGTGACGGCCTCCGGGCGTCCATCGCGCATGGACTAACCCGGCAACGCCTTCCGAGAGTTTGCAGCTCCAGGACACGTCGTGGACGGACCAAATCTGCACCACTGCTCGCTTGGGTGCGGCCGTGAGCACAAACTGCGAGTCGCGGGACCACACGAGCGACTGCACGACGGGTAGTGCACTGTACCGCTGCACGATCTGCAACGAGTGCGCGTTGCGGATCACGAGTCGATTGCCGCTGACGACGGCCACGTAGTGCCCGCTCGGGGACCAGCGCACGAGGCCGAGCGTCGCGTCGACAGTAGCCGACACCTGAGGCATTGGCGCGATCTAAGGTGACGAGTGGTCGCAAACGAGAGGGCTGGGAAATGAACTGTCGCTTTATTGGTCACGTCATGGCAAAGGTGTGATGCCTCGGCGTCATCATCGCCCGAGCGCTGTCTCGATGCTGAACGGCGTCGCTCAGCACTCGTGTGTTGCTGCAGCGCTTTTGCTTGTCAGGGCCAGTCGGGTTTGCCGCGGAAGTGCGCTCCTGGCCATGCAACAACGTCCAACACAGGATAGAGCGAGCAGCCGCGTTGATTGTCGCTCCGTTCCTTCCCCAGCAAGTCAGTCGCTACTCCTTGCGCTGCCGCTGCTGCCCTCGCTCGAGCTCGTCCACTTCTTTCTCGAGCAACAGCAGTTTCTTCCGCTTGAGCAGCTTGAAAAACTGCTGCGACTCGTCCGACTCGTGTCCCTCGCCAAACAACTTGAGCGCGAGCTCGTCCTCTTGCAGGTCGTTCTTCCGGCGCATCTCGCTCACCAGCTGCTGCTGCACCGACGTCAAGTCCTCCGTCGTGGCCGCTGCTGTCCGAGCCCTTGCAGCACTCTTTGTCTTGAGCCCTACTGCCGCCTTCGTTGGCCTCGTCGTCGTCTCCTTCTTCGTCGCAACAACAACCACACCCGTCGTCTGTGGCGGTGCCTCGTACTCGATCATCGCTCGACTCGGTGCGGCAAGCGCGACAGCAGGAGCCGCATCAGCACAAGCAGCAGCAGCAGTAGCGCCGACTCCATTGGCTCTCGCTTCCACATAGTCCACGCCACGCGCCTCGTCGATTCCCGCCTCTGCCTTTGCCGCTTCGCCGCCTCTTCCTCCCACCACTCGGCCCTCGCAGCAGCTCCGCACGAGGTCCCAGCAGTTGAGAAACTCAAAGTCTCGGCCCCGCGTCGCCCGGAAGTCGCTCATGGCCCTCTCGAGCGCCACCTCCTCCCGCCCGCCGCCCTCTGCTTCCAGACGGTCGAGACACGCGACGAACGCCTTCACCTCTTGCACCATGAAGACCCATCGATTCCGCAGCGCCCGCACGCTCCGCGCGCTCTGCACCCGACTGCGCACGGCGTCCCAGAAAGACGGACCTTCTTTCACACCGGCGGCCGCGACGGCAGCGTACGCGGCTGCTAAACTCACGTCCTCGTCGCGGCGCCACTTTTTTCCGCGACCCATTTTTGCTTTTTTTATTGTACAGTGCAGCAGCAGCAGAGAAAAAAAACAGGTTTAGGACTGCCGAGTTGCGAGGACCCGATACTCAGAATCTGATACCGCCGGCCAATGCCGAGGCCTCCCAGACCGTGCTTTCGTGGGTGTTTCCATCGAGCGCATCCATATGGACTGCAGCAGGCGCTGTTAACGTGTGCTGCATTCGAGTAGCTACCCACTTTCCTTCCTCGAATTTTCATCCCAGCAAGCAATGTGTCACTTCGTTCGTAATAAGCAAACGTGGTCAGTTTGCTTGACCTACTCCTGACGATGTCGTGGCACGCTCGTCCGCTGTATGGGTGCTGCCTCTCACACGACACCTTTATTCTATCCATTACGCTTGATAAAGCTGGAAACGACGGAAGAGGCTGATTAAGGGTAAGCTTTCTTGTTTGATGGCACGAATGCCGATAGCTGTTAAGAAGCACCCTGAACGTCTTCACACTTGCACACCCTACAACAAAGTTCTACCCGTCATCTTTTCCAACCCAACCAAATTAGTTTCGAGGACGAGCGAGGTGCTTCCCTGACCTTTGTTGCAGACAAATAGGTGAAAGCTGCTGTGCAAAAGGGTATCCTCGATAAGTTCCGTGTATCTGAAGCGAACTCGTCCGATTCGCACGCATCAGTAGGTTTTGCGTGTCGTGAAAAACAAGTGCTCAGCCATGACGCAAAGAACACCTACCTCACCCAACAACTATTTGAAATTCATGCTGCCTTCCATAAAGCGTGAACGGCGATGGTGCTAAGCTGCGCTAATTTTTTGCATGAGTGCGTTGGAGAGTCAGCGACATAATCCGCGGCACCGGTGCGAGCCGAGATAACGACCTCGCCAGTCAGTGCAATATCACAACGGTATATAAATGACGTTGATGTCGTGGCCACCATATACATGCGTTTCCGTTGACCACTAATGGCAACGCAGCCAGTGGCGATCCTAACACCACGTTATACAGTCGAGAAAGACGTTCGTATCATTTTTTCTTTATGCGAATCTTGACCTGTATCATGAGCCAACAAATGTGTTTTAGCTTGACCTGAACCTATCGCCGGTCCGACGTGTGGCATAGTAGTTAGCGAAATTGTAATAATACATTATCAACGCACCAACACGACAACATCGCCGAGGTAAGTCGGCGAGCTGGGCTGTTTCGCTAGAATAACTCCCTACACGGTTCGCCCCTTTGGGTTCAGTTGTGGCTTTCGCCTACTTGATTACTCGCAACCAATCCTCCAGAAGCCTGCCTGAGCTTAGCAGCTTCTAAACCTTTCACCTCCTGTGTAACGGAGTACTACTGGTGACAACGTACTGGTCAACCAGTACGGAGCTCACTTCCACTGACAACAGTGATAGTCAGTGCCCTGCTGAGTGTTGCACCAACACAGAGGAAGGAAAGGAGACTAAGTTCACACTCAAGTCTCTGGTAAAAGTAAAATGCTATTTAATACAATTAAGTCCTATCCATCTTGTGTCTCTCTTTGTCCTGACTTAATTATATTAATTTAACTAAACGTATGATGACGTCTACTAACTACCCATTGCGCGCGTCTAGCAGCGATTTGTGGGTTGATATGTTCACGATATTAACCAATGTGTAGACCCTTCGGTCATCCCAACAATATCATCATGCTCTGTGGTATTGTTGAAAGAATATTCAACGTAATATTCTTTATTGCCATTTTCTTCGTAATGACAATATCATGTAACGGGCTATTCCGTTACATCACCCCTCCCTCAACTGATAGTCACCGTGTGACTATCGAAACTTTTGTGGCCACCCGTTGGATGCCAATGGGACGGGGAGCACTTGCTGATCAGATCCATTCATTCTGACTTTGCCTCGCATAGTTTTCATGTCTATGCGGGGTGATTCAAAGACGACACGGTCTGCTACCGTGCCAGCCTCTACGGCAGACGATTCGTCCTCTGCTGCTCTCTCTCTGCCTGCAGCAAGTGTTGCTGCAGGCGCATTTGGTATCGCACCACATGCACACATCGACCTCGAGCTAGGGGTCAGCTACTCTGGCGAGTCAGATGTGTCTGACTCGGGGAAGCCTTTAAAGGCATCGCGCTCAACTACGGTGCCTCGTTCATCAAGAGACCTGCCGAAATAACGGACTCGCGACATGTGTCACAGTCTGTTTGGCAGCAATAATGAATTTAGTGATGAGTATAGTAACTCATCACAACAGTCAACTTGTGCGCCTTCGCACGAGCGCGTTGACGATGGCGCGAGCCGTAGTCATACTGAAAACCGCAGTACTGGCAAAGGTACCACGTCGAAGCTTGATGAGCCAAAGCCGTGGCGTTTGCCTGAACAGCTCATCAATAGCTTGTCTCACGAGACAGGTCAACACCATCAAATTCCCTTATTCGATACAAGTGAGCTTCATGGTTTGAGTTTCGGCGCGAAGAACTTTCGCGCTGAAGAAAACTTTTATCTCGATGCTTTCTTTAAGCATCAATTGTACAATGGTAACAAAAAGCATGACAAGGACTCGCTTTTGGTGGCTTGGAATGTGTTCGTCCATAATTCTTGACATTTTGCACGAGAAGGATGGCTCCAAAAACTTGAAGCAGTACGCATCAAGTTTGAAAAGCGAACTCCAAGCTGTGCAAGGTTATAGCTGCATCGTTTTTCGAGTGAGGCAAGCATTCCTTGCCTTACTTGAGGTGATCCTTGTGCGAGTTCTGTTGACAGCTCTCAACGTGAACATGGGAACGTGTATTCCCTAAGTTTGCTCCGGGGAAGGGCACACATCTTGGCTGAGATGCGAAACGCAATTGCAAATTTCCAGTCCGTCTACAAGCGCCAGACGCGCGTGTGTACCGATGGGCCATCGGACCTATCGGATGAGTCTCGTCATACTGGTGGACGAGACCCTCAACCACCTGTATCAGCTGGGATCGAGGTTCTTAGCTGTCATACGAATGTGGATACTCCCGCCAGTGGACAAGGTAACTTAACCTCTCCCCGTTCTTCACGCGGTGGTTAAAAAAACTCCACACGTGAAAGCGTCGACCACCGTGAGAATCAACTATTGGCTCCGGTGGTGGTGGAAAGACAAGGTCCGGATCAGCTGCCGGGCCTGCAGGAGACTTTGGGTAATCATGAACGCTACCTGAAAGAGTGAAGAGAGGACGTCGAATACGAGTAAGATCGTCGGCACGACTTTCTGGCGACCGTACGATGTCTCCGTACCGATCGGAAGAAGGACCGATCGGATTTTGCGTTCGTTCAGCTTGAGAACGAACGCGAGAAGAGTCATTTGCGCGACGGGCTAGGGGAGGCTCGTCGCAAGACTGCGTTGCTGAAGGACTAACTTAAGAGTTTAGTCCGCGATCACAAGATTCTTGTGGGGGATTCTTGAGCGTGGTGGCTATCTCCGTTCTCGAAAGAGCCATCGTACTGATAGTACAGGCGGAGACGACCAACATAGAACGTAGGACGCTTGCGCATCCTGCAAGGCAACTTAAGTGTGTACGCATTGCCCTTGCCCTGCAATACACGAAAGGACCAATGTATTTCGGCAGCAGTTTACTACTGCCGACATTAGTGGCTGCGTGTCCAGGTAGTTTGCCGTAGACAGTAGTACTAGGTTGCTAACCATAATAAAAAGAAGATTGGCTCTTCCATTCTTGTCTTCGTTCCGTTTCAGGCGGTCCACCGCATTTGCGATGGAGTCCCGAAAGAAACGGATCACCGCCTCTCGAGTCATCAGGTAGTTCTCTGCTAACTCGTTGTTTTGTCTTTCAGTGCGCTTCGTGAGCACTGCTAAGAGATTGTTCTCGTCTTTAGCGAGGTTGTCCTCTTTCTCGCTGGTATAATCGTTGACGATGCTGAATATTCCAGCATCGTCATCACTGTCTCATGTAGCAGCAGCGCCATTGTTACTGCTAACGCCAATTTCGTCGACGCAGACATTTTTGACATCGTCATCAAATGTATCGGCGGTTGCGATGATAAGTGATGAGCAAGAGCCAAAATGATTTTGCTAGAGCATGTCCCTTCTCCCCTTAGCCCACAGTCTCTATATAGTAGGGCGGGAATACGTGGGTGGCGTAAACCATTCACGTAGAAAGGTGTGTGCGTCGTGGACGCACGCACGGAGTCATTGATGGCGAATTCTACCATCGGCAAGAACTCACCTAACTCGAAAAGGAGTGGGCGTATCCTTGAAGTATTTCTTCGAGGAGACTGTTTGCACTTGCTGTCTGAACATCTATTTCACGATGGTCAGAGGTTGACATCTTCAACCGCGTTTCGAGTAATCCGAACACGGACTGCCACAACTCCGCCTTAAACCAAGGATCACGATCGGATACAAGTTCACGAGGTAACCCTTGGAGTCGAAACACTGTATCTATGAAGACATGCACCTAGCCGTGTGCCGTGATCGACTCAGGGTCCGCAGCAAGATGCACCATCTTGATGGAACGATCGACAAATACAAGAATACCACTATTTTTGTGAGTGTCTTCGGAAAATTCGAGGATAAAGACCATAGAAACAGGCTCTTTACAATATGACGGTAACGGCAGAGGTTAAAACGGTGCGCAAGATGAAGTACCATGCTTCACCCGTTGGCAGACCTCGCAAGAACGAACCTACTTGCTCTCGAAGTGATACTGGCGGGGCCAGTAAGAGTCGCGACTTACCGTAAGGTAAGTCTTTTCCCAACCACGATGCTCGCCTGATGGCGCATCGTGACATTCGAACATGATGCGTAATCGCAATTATCATGATCGGTAACGACGACAGGAGGATTTTCGTCAGCAAATGCTGTGTAGTAGAGCAGACCATTGAGATTTGTACACCAATCTATATAGAAACGGTATAGAGCCGATAAATCCGAAAAGGGTTTCCGTGATGGGTTCACAAGATGACTTATCAAACAATGGAGATTCGTATCTCCTGCATACGCCTTCCGCACGTCGTCTAGTAGTTCGCCGCAATAGTGAGGAAGGTCTCACTGTTGACGTGTGTAGTCGGCTCGAAATCTGACCGTCGTGACAGCGCGTCAGCGACGACGTTAAGTCTACCAATATTGTACTCCACGAAAACGTTGTACTCCGCGAGAAAAACAAGCCACTTTGCCATTTGTTGCGAGAGGTAGGGACTATTTGCGGCCGTGCGGTGTGGCGGATGGTCGGTACAGACAATCAACGGTGTGGTGTAGAGAATTTCAGTCACGGGCTATTAGGTCGGCAACTTAAGGGTCAACCACTCAAGTGTCGGCGACTCGAGCGACAGTGGAAAAGGTCGGCAAATCGAGTATCGACGACTTAAGAGTCGACGACTTAAGTGTCGACGACTTAAGTGTCGTCGGCTCATGTGCCAGAGACTTGCGTGTCGACGATTTGGGTGTCGGTGACTCAATTATCGGCAACTCAGGTGTCTACGACTCGGATGTCGGCGACACGGTTGTGGGCGTCTCAAGCATCGGCGACTTAAGTATCGGCGTCTTAAGTATCGGCGACTTAAGTGTCGGCGAATCGGGTGTCGGCGACTCAAGTGTCGGCAACTCAAGTGTCGACGACTCGGGTGTCGGCGACCCGGGTGTCGGCGAATCGAATGTCGGCGAATCGGGTGTCGGCGACTCAAGTGTTGGCGACTCAAGGGTATAGCAGAATGCGGGACGATCGAACGACAAATTCATCACGTTATTTGTATAGGAAATAGAGAAGGACAGATAGCCATTCAAGCTGGCTCTGTGAGAAAGCAAAAGAGATAAACCAATACAGTGCAGAATTTTCCAAGTCCAAGACACGCGTACACTTAAGGCAAGTCCCTGCGTGGGCTAGATTATGCCTGCCGTCGAAATTTGAGAGGCATAGCTTGTAGAGGTATCGACTGGTAGCGCCAAGAGTTAGGAAGGCCCGGGTTGGGCAGCGCTCGCTACTAGCAAAGGAAGGAGTCTCGTCGTCGACGAGCCGGTGACCCAATATACAACACCGTTGAAAGTCTTGTCGAGCGACAAGCCGGTGGGCCTAAGCCGAGGGCATCGTAATTCTTCTAGTCGGGTGGACACTACGTCCGGTGACCTGTAAACACGCGAGAGCGTCGGCTTCCACCCGTTGGTGTGAAGTCACAGGAAGAGAGAGGTTTAGAAGCTGCTGAGCTCAGGCAGACTTCTGGAGGAGTGGTAGTAAGGAATAGGCTAGGCGAAAGCCGCAACTGAACCTGAAGGGGCGAACCGCGTAGGGATTTATCCAAACGTACCAGCCCGTTGCGCCGACTAAGCTCGGCGATTGTTGTGTATGTACGTTGAGGCTGTTATAAGACGGCATTAACTGACTACTATACCACAACTGGTGCCGCGACCCGGGACTTCAGGGTGTACGATTATTTAGCAGGTACCAAGCAACCAACTACGAGCGAAATGGTCATCCATTCAAAACTAGCGAGCGGTGGGATATCAGCGTCTGCTGGAAGATCGTCGCGCGCCAGGTCTACCCAGGCGGTTAAGAACGACACCGAAGTGAAGGTAGAAGTGAAACGAGAACCCGGGATCGACGAATTTGAAGGAGTTGACCGTGTGGAGAAAGATCAAGATGGAAATAATGAGTACGACAATGGAGGATTACTCGGAGAAGAGGAAGAAAAGCGAGTTCTTCACGCGGGACATGTGAGTCGCGTACAGGCGATGAAGGAGAAGCATGCACAAGCAGTGAGAGACTTTGTGCAAGCCGACCAAGGAAAGGGAGATGACGAAGAGCTGAGGTTGGGGGTGGCAGAACTTCAATCGGCCATCTACAGGACCCCGAAAAGGATCTCTGCTTCTCAGTCAACGCGGATCCTTCATCGAATTTCTGATGATATGAAGACGAGCAGCTCGATCAAGCGAAATGGTTGGATCTCAGCGCTATGTTGAACATGACCTGCACCGTTATGAACATTGGGGCACTCTCGGCGTACACGACCTACTTCTTGCGTGAAATGGGATACAAGTGCATAGCGTCGCAGGATCCCAAAACGTCTGAGGCTCTCTTCAACCCGCGGGTGGTAGACAAAGAGATGAAGGAATGGAGAGCCAAGCTCAGAGATGCGTTTGGTATCGACGCAATTCCGAGCGTCAGATCTACAATGGAACATTTGCATGGAGAAGCCGCTTTAATAGAAGAGAAGGGACCGGTACCATCGAGTTATAAGCCACAGTTAAGATCCAGCGAGACTCAAGCGTGGACACACGCTCAAGGAGACGAGAAATGTGAAATTAAACCGGAAGGATACTCTCGAGTGGAGAGATCGCCTTACATGGAGGATATCTACATGGAGACACCAAGCTCATCTCTTATGACGAGGAGGAACAGTTCGCAAACAAGAGAAAAATATGAACGAGGACCCTACGACGACGACGACGACGACGATGACGACGATGATTGGATGGGACAACAACGCGGAAGTCATTCGACGAACATCTGCAATCGTCGTCTGAGTTTTGAAGGATCTGTGAGTGAACGAGGAAAAGTAATCGAGATTCGAACGCATGCCCCGTTGGAAAAGATCGCTAAGTTTCGAGGGAATTCGATTTTTAGTTCCGATGAAGCTCTCGAGTGGATCAAGACGTTCACCTATGAGATGAAGGGAACATGCAAGCCCCAGAATGACTGGTGTGAGCCATTCTAGTTAAGTCTAGGTGTAACGGGGCACACCCTTGCGTAACTTAGTGACAATTTCATGTAACGGGCTGCCCCGTTACACTAGGGAAGGCGGCCAAGAGTTGGTACCGACAGTTGTCGAAGAAAGCGCAGAGGACATAGAAGTTGCTCAGCTAGGCGATTTTGGAGTACTACTGCTCGCAGTACGATCAGTCGGCCAGATCCAGGTATTACTCGGCGAAGCGCCAGGAATTGGAACGTATGTGCGAATTCCTCTTCGGCTTGAATGTATACGCCCGAGCTGCGCAGATCCAATACGAGAAGGGCGGGGCCGAGTCTGAAGATCATGTGGAGCAATTCTTGCTGGATTGTGGAGATGATGACTTGATGGACTTCATCTACCCGCACCGACTGGGTGATATACATCGAGTGGAACAGATCATCCGTCATCGGTTGCTAGGCGAAAAGCGCAAGAAGCAACGTGACATAATGAGCATCAATCGACTATCTGATCCACACAGATACGAGTCCAGGATCACTCGCCGAAGAGACAGCCGTAACGACAGCACGCGTCAATAAGAAGGCCGACGTGACAACAGACGTGATGGTCACCGTTTCGATCTTCAAAAGAGACATGAAGAACACCGACTCGTCAGCAGAGACAGACAACCGCGGCGCGAAGGACGTACAGGGCGATACGAGTACGATGGTAGCCGTCTTATTTCCTTCCCATCGGCAACTACGGAAAATCTGCGGCTGCAGTCGAAGAGTTGAGGCTTAGAAAATACGTTGATTTACGAAACGCAAGAGGACGAAAGCGACTACGACTAGACAAACGACTACGAGTCGAATTCTGACGCCGATTACATGGAGGTGGGCAGAGAAGTGAACAGAGTGGCGTTACCTGCAGAACGCGGTGAGCGACCACGACCTGGTCCTAATACTATGGGTCGAGCAGGCGTACGGCTGAGCATGAATTACGACCTGGTCCTAATACTATGGGTCGAGCAGGCGTACGGCTGAGCATGAGGTACGACCTGATCTACGTGACCAAGCCAACCAGCGTCATCGGCCAGACCACTCGAGAGAACGCCGACCATGGGGTCCTTGTGGAGAGTGTGGTGCAGCATGACACGACGCTCATTTTTGCAGACGCCGTTGCAAATTCTGCAAACATGTGCACGGCGTCGGTAGGTGCGAACTGTTCACCGAGTTTGAACGACTCACCAAGTTCGTCAATTCATCGATCGATCGAACAACTGTGCCCATAGAACTCCAACACATCTATTCGCCAGGCCATTTAAACTAGGAGGCTCGCCGACTTTGACTGGGTTGGGAAACAACGGGCTGCCTCAGTCAGTGGAATTAGCAGTCGACGCGAACTTCGTGTTTGCTTTTGTTGGAGACGCAAGAAGGCCCGGCGATAAAGCGTGTAGAAGGTTAAATAGAGGGGAGCATCCGCCGGAGATGTCAACTACCGACGAAGAAGTTGATAGTGAAAGAGCGATGGCTCGGATGGACGCATCACCCAACTCTTGGCGACAGATGGAATCGGAAAAGCCACTGAAGTTGCTACAAGGGGAGCGACTAGGATGGTGGTCGTCAAGGATGTTCGATCGGAGAATAAGAATGAGAGCTTTTGTGATGGGGGCAGTGAATGATCAACGAACTCAGATCCTGCTGGACACAGGAGCAAACATCTCAGCGATAAGTGAATCGTTCGCACGAAAGCTTAAGCTCCGAGGTCGAATGAGTACGGATAAGCAGATCGACGTACAAGAGACAGGGAAGTCAAAAGTAGTCACGACGTCACGGGTCACGGTCAAGATAAAACTGGGGTGGAAGGTGGTCTATGAAGTCGAAGTATGGATCATGCCACATCACGCGAAAGTAGAGCTAATACTCGGAACAGACTTCATGGTACCAGCTAGGGTCCGTCTAAACCTTTTCAATTCGACAGCCAAATTACCCGATGAACTAGTTGGGCCACTACTTAAGTCCGCTAGAGAAGTCGACGGGCAGGACTGGGATAGAGAATGTCACAGGGGACCTAAAGATACCATGAATATCGATCAACGAGGGTCTGAGGTGTTCAAACTGCAGCGATAACAACCAAATAAATCCACACACGAGCTGTGAGTTCGTCGACTACCCACACTACTCCCCACAATCATACAAAACAGGAAAGGGAATCAACGACGGTCAGATTAAATAATTTCGCATCACGGGTAACGACATGTCCAGCACATTTCACGATCGTAGTGTGGATGCCACACGATATGTTACCTTGAGATGAAGGATACGTGCGCGCGAATTCGTCGAAGTACAGAGATTGGCAAGTGCTAGCGTACGACCATGTCTTAGACATAGAATTGATGCAGAAATAGAAAGGTTTGTGTGAGGTGTGGTTGTCCCGACAATCACCAACTGTCGAACGGCCAACCTATACTCTACCTCGTGCAATCCTTCGTCGGGATGAAGCCACTGTGGATACGCAGTGTACTATCTACAAGGAAGAACGAAACTGGGAGGGTGCAGACAGCGTGAGACGACAATCTCAAGGTGCTTTCACAAAACTGACGGAGAGTGAGCCGAACAGGAGTAATGGCCAGCCCGCTACCCATCATCTAGAATCGGCCAAGAATGTCACAAATCGCGACAGAAGCATCAACAAGACTACGTGTCACTCGGCAGCAACCAGGGCGGCTTGCTCGGCGTTTGAAGACGAAACGTTGTTACTCAATGAAACACTTCACCGTGTCGATGAAAAGTTGTGTGATCCAGATACAACATAAGATCAAGCTATCAATTCATCTACATCACCCTTATCGTCATGTACTAGGGAGAATAATCCTGTCGACGGACTGGACGATCGGTTCTTGTGTGTCCTGGAAGAGTCGAGTATGGATCCACTTGAGAAGTATCCATCTACTGCGCCGTTAGACCGATTTGCTTTCGAGCATGATTCCAGCGAAGACACCGTGGTGGATTACGCTCGCGAACTTGCCTTTCTGCCGAACCTCACGGAGCTGACACGAACAAAGTTGTACAAGGATGGAAAGAATGTGATATTATTAGCTCATGATAAGGAGCAACAGGCCAAGTTGTATGACGTATTGAAGAAACATGAACAGATCATGATCTCGAGTGGGAATGGGTTATCACCTTTAGCGTACGGTGCGGTTTGCGACGTCGATGTAAAGCGAACACGATCCTATTCAACAACGGGCTCGACGCGTACCACTCCGACATCTGACGAAACTGTACGAATTACTGAAAAGATTGTTAACGGCAGGACTTATTGCGTTCTCACAGAGTCCGTGGGCCTCACCGATCTTAATTGTTTCCAAGAAGAATGGCGTGGACACACGATTGTGTATTGACTACACGATGGTTAATGCGGTGACGGTAGACATGGAATACGCAATGCCTTTAGTGGAAGATCTGCTGACGGAGTAAGAAGGCTATCAATGGTTTTTCTCTCTTGATGCTGCTAGTGGGTTCTGGGCGATCATGATGACTGAAAGAGCGAGACGCATATCTGCTTTTGTGTGCTCTCTGGGTCACTTTGAATGGTTGCGGATGCCATTTGGATTAAAGAACGCTCGATGATCGATCAGCGACTAAGGGACAATGCCTTGTGGGGTCACGTTCAGCCTAAGGGGGGATGGAGTAAGTTCTCGTAGAAAGTGATAAATATGGAGAAAGAAGCATCGAATAGACAGACGATGGTATCATCAGAAACACCATCATGCGCTCGACCCACACACACACCGTCACTAAGTTTGAAGCAGATTGCTACATCAACACAGGGCCCGACGCAGTATAACAAATGGTCAACGACCCTGTGAACGACATTTTCTTAACAGGCGAACCCGAAGAATCAAAACTTGCACCGGTGTTCAAGCGTCGATCGTTCGTCGACGATATTTGTTTTGGTGGACGGAGTTTGATGACTGCTTAGCAATACTCAATCAGTTGTAAGAACGATTCACTAAGTGTCGAATAAGTGTGAGTTTTACTAATATCATCTTTGTTCAACCGCGAGTTGACTTCCTCTCCCATAAAGTAAACGCACAAGGAATCGCAGCTGATCCAGGGAAGCTGGTAGCTATCTCTGAGATCCCCTTTCCGACGTCGAATAAAGGAATGTGAGCATTCTTAAAAGCATTCAATTACTTCAGTCGGTCCATATAGAATATGGCTACTCATGGGGTAGTCCTCTAGTAACTAGAGGAGGGCGATTTCCTGGGGTCACCCGCTCTGGCGACAGCTCGGAAATCGCTTGATCTTCTCAAACAGTCAATCGTCAAAGCATTCATACTCCGTCATTTTGATCAAAGTCTAGATGTTCTCGTGATGATCTTCGCAAATGACTGGGCACTGAGTAGCACCCTAATGCAATGCCACGACCACAAATTGCATCCAGTGCGATTTTGCGGCCGATTGTTATAGGAGAATGAGAAGAACTACCACGCGGCAGAGCGCGAGGTGCTAGAACTATTACAACTGATCAAAGTCGTACATACACTGCTGGTGGGTAAAGCGATCCACGTCTATACGAAATACTCAACATTGGAGTGGGTATTCGCGTCCAAATCATTGTATGGACGCGCAGTCAGCTTTGCTGTACTATTGTCACCCTATCATCCGAAAATTAAAAGAGTCGGCGAACGCGATGTCGATTTTCTGCAGCTACTTCAGGCGCCTATCACACCGACAGTCGGACTCGACGAATCGCTAGCACACATTGCTCCATGCCCTACTCCTGGAGCAATACTCCGCCTCGATACTGAACTGTTGTACGCACGAGTCTCGCAAGAATTCAGTGGGTTCGTCATGTCTTTCGACGGTTCGTCGAAGACAACAACACATGGTGAATTTGGAATTTGTGCGTGGATATTGTGGAGACTGCCCGAGTGGACAGTCGTAATGGCTGCGAGTGATTACCTACCGTTTACCACAGCAAATTTGGCAGAATACGCCGGCATGAACCGAGGCTCTCAAGCAGCATTGGATCACCATGTTACTAATCTGATCATAGCGGGAGACTCGAGGTTAGCGATCCAACAAGCCATGGAAGTAATCGCATGTAAAGACCACGCATTGCAAGTAGATTTGGCACGTCATAAAGAGATAATTACGAGATTTAATGCCGTACGGTACATGCACGTTATCCGCTGTTACAATGCAGCTGCCGACGTCCTGGCCACGGAAGCACTGGAAGCTAAGACAGAGAAGCTACTCTTAGGTGAAGAACGCTATGAAGAGCTACGAAAACTGAATAGGATACAAGAAAAGTTGGTTCGAGATAGGAAACTCGATGGGGTCATCAAAGCAAAGCCAGCGGTGTCAGTGATTGCACGATGTACAACTCGTCGCGTGCGACTCGCTGACCAGCTAGGTGATGGACGATCAACAGAGGAGAGTGAAGAGTCAGATGAAAATCTAGAATATGAGAAGCGCGTTCAACTCACCGTGACTCGACCGAATTCAGAGACTCGATGATCATCCAGTGTGGAGGATATCGACTCAACAGCCGTCCACCAGGAACGGAGAGAAAGGATATCGACCGCACAAGATGAAGAGACGAATTAGGCAGACCTTAAGACGTATCTGCGAGGAGAATTTTACAAACTTACACACCGTCAAGCTAGCGAATCCGGGAAGATCGCTGATCGATTCGTGTTGAGCCAGGACGGGTTGCTTTATTACGTGGACGGCGACGAGAAATATGAATGTCACAAGAAGATAACAATAAACTATGACTCGTAATTCCAACGACACTAGTCGATGAAATTCTGTTAAGTTGTAATGACTCGATAGAAGGCGGCCACCAAGGAATTGTGCGGACATATCACAAGGTCAAGACTGATTATTACTGGACCGGACTGTATGCAGATGTGGCAAGGCATGTACAAGGTTGCGAAGATTTCAGCACGAGATAAAGCAAGCCAACACTCAAGGGTCATTCGCCAGGGAATATAGTTTCCGAGCGACCGTTTCAGGTGGTGTCTATGGACTTTGTCATCCCACTCCTTAAGCCTCGACGGGGAAACAAAGCGCTTTTACTGTTCCAAGATCATTTTACGGGGTTTGTGATAGCTAAAGCCATGAGTGATACGTCAGCACTGGAGGTAGCGAAACCGTTTAAAGAGAATGTCTTCCGTCATTTTAGTGCTCCCAGTCTCACTCGTCTCGACAGAGATCCTAGGTTCATGGGTGAGGTTTTTTAAACGTTTGCTGAAATGATGCAAGCTAAGTCAAGAGCCACCCTCAGTTATCGTCCACAAGCAAACGGACAACAAGAGCGAAGTGTGAAGACAATGATACAAACAGTACGAGTCTACGTGGAAGATCCCTACAAGCGGATTAGGATGACATTGCAGAAAAACTGGTTCATGCCATTAACAATTCTTAAGATACAACGAGAAATGAGACATCGTTCTACATGGTACACGGGTGGGAAACCCACTCAACACTGAAGGCGATGACAGAGTCAATCCGACTCGCCAATCCAAGGAATAATATGGTGGTGGACTCGACGAATCCAGTCCTGTGGCGTCGCGAGTCCAACAGGCAGCGAGAAGTGGTCCTACGACTGGCAAAAGAGTACCAAGTGAGAGAGAAAGCAAGAAGGGCACGTGAACATAAAGAGCTACTCAGTCCAGCTGAAAAACGGATTAAGTCAGCAAACAATGGACATAATACTGAGCAAGATGATGAGGCGCCAAGAGATCAATCTTCTCGAACTGGTGACGACAGAGTTCGAAGCACGACAAATAGTAGGACGACTAATGCCGTGATAAACGAAGGAGACCAAGTATGGCTTTTCATAGAACAAGAGAAGCCTGGACTGAAAAATTGGATAGTCAACAGGCAACAAGCTCCTTTCCAAGTCAAGAAACAGCTTGAAAAGTTTGCGTTTGAATTGTAGCTGCCAGATAGAAGCGAATATCGGTTCTACTCGGTTGTCTATATGTTGCGATTGAAAACAGTGACAGAACAAGGGGCACGTCCAACGACAAAGTTGGTGGAAGGACTAGGAGATATAGATCGACTTGACTTTGACGAAGAACTACTGCCTTAAGATAGCTGGATGCCCGACAAGTGTAGTGGCCGATACGAGGTAGAAGCCATACTCGATGATGACACGACAAGCTCAACAAATACTGACAAAAGCCAGCGGAGGTTCTTAGTCAAATGGGTGGGAAACGATGAACCCACGTGGGAACCATTGATCAACTTGTCATGTGGAGGTTTATTGTTCGACTACTTGAGGCGGAAGAAAAGAGAAAATCGTCTGCAAATGGTGCAAGTCGCAGACGAATGGTAGAAACACCAGCGCCATGCGTACTCTCTTTCTGAGAAGACTAGCAGGTAGAAAGAGAATTGAAGTTACTGCTTCAAGATGTATTGATGCTTGAAGACAAAGATGACTTAATTAACGAGATGAAGGCACAAAGCCAAAACAGAGGCGACTAAGTATCAGCGACGGACGAGCTGGAATAATTACGAGACAATGTAGGGACACAGTCAGAAGCGTCGACAAAAATCTGCATTCCATCGCGGTTTTCGGGCTCGGGAGCAGAGGGATCGACGACCGGACGAGAAGCTTCGTCTGCGTCGACGTCCTCGACGACGAGTGATTTCTCTTCACTCTCTGACGTGCCGACCGGAACAAAGACAGGGAAGCCCGGATTGCACGGACAGAAGCACGTGGTATAGGAATGCTCCGATGGACGAGTCAGCCACCAAACACGCCAGGGTTCAACTTGGTCAAGCATTCCAACTTAGTTGATCCAGTCAGCACCCTCGGGTATCTACGCATGACTCATGATTAAAAACACAGGAACTGACAGCTCAAAGAGAAGTTCGGGGTCAAGGAAAAGTGTGGGTCCACGAGATGACTTCGCAGAAGCCGCATCTTGCAAGACAATACTCAAAGTCCTCGCGACTTTCCACACAAGATCCCCACGACGTTTGCGAGCGGCATCATAATTAACCCAAGCTTCATAAATTTGGGACAAGTCTTCAGGCGAGCGCGAAGGGTTTTCATCGGGGTGCATGCCCATAAGTATGCTTGACTCAAAGATCCAATGAGTACCCTCCCATAAAGCCACATAACATGATGAGCGAGTATCGACATGGGCAGACGGCGTTGGATCACGACTATCTCCGCGAAACTTGACCATCGCTTCAGCCACCAAGTCCAGAAGATAACTAGGATGAGAGCAATGGAGAGAACGGCGGAGCCCATCCTGAGCGTCGCCAAGCTTGGACATACTCATGAACATCGGCTTCGATGTAAATAACGCCAGAGTACGCTGACACGGATGCGATGGATCATATACGTCGGCAAACCATAGTAGACCTGCGAGTGAAACGGGGGTGGGAGCGACGAACGACTTCGTACCAATGCGCACCTGTCGGATAGGGGACCGAGCCGACGTGACGCGCAACCAACAGCGAGCTGACCCGTGATGGAAGAAGCAAATATTCCGACTCGCTCGCATGGCAGGAGTCGACCTAGACTCCCGAGCTACCACTTGACCCGCACGAGCACGAAGAAGAGAGTACGGAACCGTTGATGTCTCAGGCAAGCCAATAGCGGCAGTCACCACAGGGGTTGACGGAGAATTGCACTCAATATTGCTTGGCGCCAACAAATGTGGGGACGTCAACGAAGAAACAGGCGACACCTCAGCTGTCAGCGTCTTTCTGAGGTTGGCTCGGGACCGCTGAATCCGTTGCTTCTTTTTTGGTGAAATGGTGGGTCGTAGAACAACGGATCAGTCGAAGAAACGACGGCAGGGACGTCCACCTAGGAGGCTTTGACAGGAACTGGATCGGGTGACGGAAGGAAGACGTCTTTTTATTTCTTGGAAGACCTAGCAGACGAAAGGCTTGCGGGAACGACGGAAGACGCGCCATCATAAACAACGACGGCGGTCGGCGACGTCGATATCACCAGGTCAGATACGACTTCAATGGATGGGGTGGTCGCGATGGCAGCCGACGAAATAGGAACCGGAGCAGCTTGGTTTTGGACTAGCGGCACATTAGCGATCGCAGGTTGTGTGACGAACACAGCCGCAGAAGACCGGCGAGGTCTCATCCGGGGAAGTGATGTGGTCGGGGCAACAGATTTACCAGCCACCTTAGATCTCTTCAATCGTGCTGAAGCCCTTGGATCCTTGACATTCTTCGGTGACGCGGGTGAACGCTTGTTGACTCGACGACGGACTGCACTCACCTTTTCGACGCGACTTAGACGGGTGAGCTACTGGTGGCGATGCGGGGGGAGGGAGATTATGAGCAACGTGGGAGTGCGCGAGATACCATTCGCTCTTGCTAATCCTAGACGCTGGGACTGTGAGGTGGTCGACGAAACAGCCTCTTCAACGAGATTCATCAGCTCAGGCGCGGATATGGGCGTCATTGTTGAACCGACATGATAATCCAGCTCAGTGAGAGACGAAAATTAAGCCCATGAACTGATGATCCAATAGCTTAAAGGGACGGTAAATGAGACGATGACGCAGAAGCACCCACCGATACCGACCTAGCGGTAGATGACCACGCCGAAAAGGAAGACAATGTGGATCCGGGAGTGTGCCAGGATCCACTGCAGAATCACACGAACCCGATCGTCTCCTCAGATACGTTAAAGATTTTACCGCCGACGAGGACGGCTCGCCGACGGATACATCAGTAGACGACGAAGAAGCTACGCCGACGGTCACAGCTACCGACGACGTAGAAGTCAAAGACACGGGAGCCACGAAAAAAGATGCAAATGATAGCGTCCGCCGTCCAGACCGAGACTCCGAGCTTTGAAAAGATGACAGAGGAGCGACAAGACGAGGCGAATCCATCAGGGTCGCCCGAGCCATCGCTGGCGTGATGGGGGAGCATACGAAGGCTCGAGCCGCAAGCCATGTTTTGGAGCGCCGTTGATCCATCGAGCGAAATGACGTCCGGGAACCGAGTCGTGAGAAGTCGACACAGCCGCTGGGTGATGTCCATATCTCGAGAAATTAATCCCGGGACGTCCACTCCAACCTCTGCGGCCAATGCAAGGTTCGGATCCAGCGGACATTGTATGTTTTCACGACGCAGCAGAGACTTTTGTTGTCGGATGACTTGTTGTTGACTACTGGCGGTTCGTCGCATCACTCTGAGGGCATGACTATCTCCATTGCGCAAGTCCATCGTTGCATCCTGGAGCTGACGGAAGTAACCAGCAGCAACACCTTGGACAGTCGTGTGTCGAGCTTCAGCATATGCGAGGTCGCGCGTAAGATGGTTGATCAAGCGATCACGTTCCGCTATACCAGCGAACAGCTCGGCAAACATACGCTCAGCCAAAGCAAGACGATTGTCCCGATGCGTAGCAGTCAGGCGCGCAGATAACTCAACCGAGTATATCGACTTGTCCAAAGAGTCGATCAAATTTGTCGTCTTGAGAGCAGCGGACTTCCAAGTTTGTGACTCTTTCTCGGTCGTTGACAAACGATGCTTCAGGTCCACCGAGTCCGAGACAGCAGCTTCCATTAGTCGACGGAGCGAAGCATTCTCTCGGTGGGACAGAGATAGATCCACGCATAGAGCCACGATATCTGCGGAATGGTCGACGACGGGAGAGACATCATCGGCCATCTACAAATTTTAACCATCCAGCGTGCTAACTCGGGAAATTAATTTCCTCAACGACGTGTCAAGCAGTGGGCTAGGAAATTCCATCAGCGTCACGATCACCCGGATCAGCTCAACTTCGCGCCGTTGCATCCGATCGTCTATGCTTAAGATGAGACGACAGAGATACAGCGTACCCAGCGTTACTTTAGGGTCATGGTAAAGTTAAGGTTTAGCCTGGGTGGAGCCGGCAGAGACAACGCCCGGCACAGAAATGTCACAAGAAGCCGATCTAGACGAAGTAGGTCCATCGTCCAAGCTCGACGATACGTCCACGGCTTAAGTCGGCGGAGAAGACAGCCCCCGGTCGGGAATTGCTCCGTCAACAACTGACGGAGCTGACGAAGTGAGTGTAGATGACGGCGAAGGATAAGGTCGAAGTCGCGTCTAGTGAGTCGTCGACGGTAGTTCGATGACAGACTGAAAAATGCAATAGAGAACATAATGCCTAGCAGAGCACAAGTAGAAATCTGCCACGAGAAGGAAGGAGAGAAGCGTCCTGGAGGGTCATAACATGGTACAGGGGAAACGGCCCGAAATGACCAACAGAAGTGGCGGTGAAGAGTATGGTCGAGACACTCGCCCGTTAGGTTTGTATCGCGAATGGGGCAGTAGTGGAATAGAGAATTTTAGTACCGGTAAATTAGTTCGGCGACTTAAGGGTCGGCGACTCATGTATTGGCGACCCAAGCGACAGTGGCAAAGGTCGGCAAATCGAGTATTGGCGACTTAAGTGTCGACGATTCCAGGGTCGGCGACTTGGATGTCGGCGACTCAAGTATCGGCGACTCGGGTGTCAGCGACTTGGGTGTCGGCGAATCGGGTGTCGGCAACTCATGTGTCGACGACTCGTGTGTCGGCGACTCGGGTGTGGGTGACTCGGGTGTCGGCGACTCGGGTGTCGGCTACTCGGGTGTCGGCAACCCGAGTGTCGGCGACTCCAGTGTCGGCGACTCAAGGGTATATCAGAATGCGGTAAGATCGAACGACAGATTCATCACGTTATTTGTATAGAAAATAGGGAAGGACAGAGAGCCATTCAAGCTGGCTCTGCGAGAAAGCAAAAGAGATAAACCAATACAGTGCAGAATTTTCTAAGTCCAAGACACGCGTACACTTAAGGCAAGTCCCTGCGTGGGCTAGATTATGCCTGCCGTCGAAATTTGAGAGGCATAGCTTGTAGAGGTATCGACTGGTAGCGCCAAGAGTTAGGAAGGCCTGGGTTGGGCAGCGCTCGCTACTAGCAAAAGAAGGAGTCTCGTCGTCGACGAGCCGGTGACCCAATAGACAGCACCGTTGAAAGTCTTGTCGAGCGACAAGCCGGTGGGCCTCAGCCGAGGGCATCGTAATTCTTCTAGTCGGGCGGACACTACGTCCGGTGACCTGGGCCTCAGCCGAGGGCATCGTAATTCTTCTAGTCGGGCGGACACTACGTCCGGTGACCTGTAAAAACGCGTGAGCGTCGGCTTCCACCCGTTGGTGTAAAGTCACAGGAAGAGAGAGGTTTGGAAGCTGCTGAGCTCAGGAAGCCTTCTGGAGGAGTGGTTGTAAGAAATCGGCTAGGCGAAAGCCGCAATTGAACCCGAAGGGGCAAACCGCGTAGGGATTTATCCAAACGTACCAGCCCGTTGCGCCGACTAAGCTCGACGATGTTGTGTTTGTATGTTGATGCTGTTATACGACGGCATTAACTAACTACTATACAACAACGGTCTATCCCTTTAGAGATAGACCTAAAAATTAGCCATTTCAAACTTCAAGGCAAAAGGTTCCTAGTCATGCACTGGGTAATTACGATCAGCTGCTTGCAGCTGACGCGACTGATAAAAGATGACGCGCTCAGCGCCGCCTGTGTCATACTGCATCAACGCACAGCCGATTGCTAAATTGATATCGTCCCGTACCACATGGAATTGTCTGTCCTGACTGCCATCGCCAAGATGAGCGATTGCATCAAGCTTTGCTTGATACTTTCAAACGAACTCTGACAGTCAGCGTTCCATGTCCACTTCACACTTTTCTTGAGTAAACAAGAAAGATGCACGGCCATCTCGGCGTAGTTGCGCGAGTACTTGTGTAAGTACGCCGCTAATCCAAGGAACTTCCTTTTCCTTGACATCGACTGGAACAGGCCAGTCGGTGATCGCCTTGATCTTCTTGGGATCAGGGCCGTCGCCGCGCTTACCCACGATGCATCCAAGAAGTGGTATTTTGCTAGCCGCGAATATGCACTTCTTGAGGTTTGCGTACAACTTATGCTTGCGCATAAGTTGAAGGACTTGACGAACGTGAGGTCTATGAACTTTAACGTCCGTCTTCCTGTCCAAAGCCCGGCTAAGGACGAACACATCGTCAAAGTAACTCGGTGCGAAATCACGTACCGGTCTCAACAGATTTGTGACACATCTGCTGAATGTTGCAGCGGCGTTACGCATCCCCTGTGGCATAACTAGCCACTCCCACAGAATACCCCTGGGGGTGCTCACTGCTGTGTACGGGATGTCTCGCATACGCATGAGGATAGGGTAGAAACCGTGCATCAGATCCATGGACGAGAAGATGGTACTCTTTGGCATACCATCTATGATAACGTCCTTTCTCGGTATCGACGTCTGAGCCGGTACCGTTGCAGCATTCAAATTGGTGAATGCGTGCACTATCCTCCATCCTCCTGTGGCCTTTCGCACACATGATATCGGAGAGATTTGAGAGGAAGTTGATTCTCGCACATGGCCTGCCGCTAAGCGATCATTGAAGAACTTGTCGGTCGCTTGCACATATTCACGAAGCAGTGGCCACTTCTTTATGACACAGTAGTTCGAGCCAGTTATGAGACCGATCTCGTGTCGAGTGCCTCTATCCTTAGGCAACTCGCAAGGTACGGATTCAGGGAACACATCCTAGAATTCGATCAAATCCTTCTACAAAAATTTGCTTGAAGCAACTTCCAGGATTGAGACGTGTATCGCTCAATCCGAGCCTTCTCATTAAGGACTCATTAGTCCATCGATGAGCTGCTGCAAGCCCGTTCGTTCTCAGCAAACACTGTTGCGGATCGAATATCGGCCACAAACTCATCCTCTGTGACAAGTATGCATATCTGCTACGAGGATCACGCAAGAACCGTTTAGTTTCAAGCGTTAGCAATTGAGTTATCTCCGAAGTTAACTTCGTATGCACAATCAAATCATTTGTATAAAACGCCTATACTTGATCCTTCATTGACCAAGACGTTCAACGTCTCGGTTTCTTCCTGGGAACTTGCTTCCACAGGTTGCTGAGAGCCCCATTCCTTGGCATAATACTATAAAGAATCTATTCTTACGCACGTGAGGACTTTTTCCATCGACGTCTTCTGACTGTGGATGTGCAACCACTGTCAGGAACTGATCCTGCACGGTAGACTATCCAGTCGAACAGATGACCGTGTTGCCCTTTGGTGGCAACATTTTTCTTCTTTCTAGAATGTTGCCCGCTATTCATACATTCATATCCCGATCAACTCGACTCATCCGAGTGGTGGGCCTTCGGCGCTGCCTGTACTTCTGTGCAATCGCCGGGAGCTCGCTCCACAGTGTAGTGATCAACTACACTGTGATCTTGTGCAGTCGTGCTGACAACCGTACCGCAATTGAGGCCACCGCACTCATTCGCAGAACATCCACACGCTTGTGGACGCTCCATGACGTTCATCAAATGACCATCTGATGAACAAGTAGCAGGCATCTTTACGGATCGATGCTGCCAGCTCACCCTTGACTCGTACCTCCTGCGCCAAAATTATCCCAGGATGACGTCAAATATGTCATCCAGATCCAGTTCGATGAAACTATGATCGTAGTGTTTGCCCTCTAACGTGTAGTGAATTCCAGCTACACATTTTGCAACGTTTGTCAATACGCCTGTAGCGAGGCGCACCTTCATCCTTGCTGAAGGGATGTCGCACTCAACAAACCTGAGCCTACGTCTCTCTAGTGACTGGCAACTAACCAAGTTGTTTGACGCCCCACAGTCAACTAGGGTGCGAAGTGACAAGTTCTTTGTCACTTACAATGTCAAGGTAATAAGTTGTATCTCATCACCAGCTGCAGAGACACACAACGATTGTGTTTCTTAAAGAAAATTTCGTCAGGAGAGTTGCAAATTCTCTTGAGGTTGCTGGATCAGTAGGGCGCTCCGCCCCTACTGACCCCGACTATTTTTTGATGGTCCGCTTCGCTGTTGCGGTTTCGCAACAGCGTTGGACCTACGCCCATTGCCCTTTTTGGCAAATGGTCGTTCAATATGCTTAGTACTTTTTGGTGCTGGGATTGGGGTACTACGCTCGTAAACGTAGTGTTCTAGCTTTTGACAGCGATTGCACTTCTGCAATCGCCTGTAGTTTGAAAAACGAGGTTTCTCGCCCTTAACCAAGCAGAAATTCATGGGTTCTGTACCTCCAGTTTCTTGTCGTCTCGGTCCGATAAGAGCTCGAGCTAGCATGATTTTATCTCATGCTTAAGTCTCCCTGTTCCGCAGCTGCGATTGCTACAAAAGCGTATTTAGCTCTAAGCGGAACAAGTGGTCCCCGACGGGACCATTTGCGAGCCCTTGCATGAACACCGTAATCAACGTGTGTTCATAAACAGGGTTAGCAGTTATACGATTCTCGAGGAGTCGTATATGCTGAGCCTAAGCGTGTACATCACGCTTACCCTGTTTGAGCATTAGGAGATCTGATCGACCCCTGAACTCATCCCGAGGCGGTTCAAACGTTTGTTTGAGCCGGGTCTTAAAGTCTTCTAGCGAACCTAAAGCACATGGGTCGCTCATCTAGATCCCTAAGCCCCAATTTCGGCACGTCCTGCCAAGTAGGCTTGACCAAATGTGAATATCATTTGCTCATCGTCGATACGATGTGCCTATATAGCTCTGTCTAGTTCGATGAACCATAATAACAGTGAGTCTTTCTTGACCTCTCTTAACTTAAAAATATCAATCTTTAAGATTTCAGGACGACGCGTGTGTGCCGTCCCGCCCACAACAGCATTGAATTGCTTCTGTCTTAACAGCTCTGTCTGTTGAGCAACTAGTTCAATTGCTCGGCCTATTGAGAGCCTTGCTGGTGAAGCAAGGCTACCATTTCTCATTCGGCGACAAGTCCAATTTGAATGAACCTGGCTATAGCGGCATGTTGTTGGTCCCTGTCAAGGGACTCCAACATGGCGATAATGGCGGTTTCGTCGACGGTAGAACTCATTCGTTATACCGCTATCCATTCGATGTCGCTGAATTGGTTAAAGTCTTCACGCGTAACTTTAAAGCTATCCTTCTCATCCAACATGTTCATGTCGGATGAGGTGTTTGTGGTAGCTAGACGGAATACAAAATGTTACTTGGTGTAACACGGCACGTCTTGTGTCAATTCAACACAAGGTTGTGTGCATCCAACGTCACGTACTCGTGGCGTGAGGAAGCGCAGCGAAGTAGGCGGAACTCGAAAGTTCTGCTTAAGGAAAAAAGTAAAACGGTATTTAATATAGATATGTTTCTTGATAAACCATCTTTTGTCTTGAGCTAACTATATAAATCTACAATATCCTATGTGATTTTTTTGCTCACCACCCATTGCGCGCGTCCAGCAGCGATTGGTGGTTAATCTGGTTGATGTACCGTGTACATCAACCATCAAGTAAAGCAACCCATCAATATATTATTACCCTCGGGGGTAATATTCCTTCATTCTTACTCCTTACGAGCGATGTCAATTGGACATATCTAAATAAATAATGAACAAAAATCAATACAAAACATCAATTTTTCTGTAACGGGCTCACCCGTTACAGAACTAGTCGTGAGATAGTATGAGCCACGGAATTTGCGGTCGCAGCCGAATATGGGAGGGATATAGGAACGTGCGAGTCTGCGCAACGAGTAACGTTGACAAAATTAACCGACGCCAGCGATGAATGAGCGTTTTCTGAGACTAAAGTGTGAGAAGCAGGATCAGTATCCACAAGATTTGACAGCCGTGCACTTCGGCGAGTTGGGGACGGTCGCACGCTACAACGATTATGTAAAACAGTGGCTGGCGAGTCGCTCGGACGCGGCAGCGAAAACGACAAAGCCTGTGAACCAGTCGTAAATCTGGCCCATAATTCGCTGTAGCCGGTGAAAAAGAAGTTAATGTCGACGAGGTCGGTGCTGGAGAGAGTATAGGTGACGACATCGATAAAATGGATGACGGACTCTCTGCTACGTCCTGAGCTGAAGCCGCTACCGACCGAGATGGGCACAAACCGAAGTGAGAGCACCTGACGCAAGGAAAGTCGAGAACGGACGACTGAGTGAGAAGACATCGAACCCAAATTATTAGAAGGACATGTGGTGGAGTGGTGATCGCTCTTTTAAGGAGTCGATCCCAACTCTCCACTGGCGCACAGACGACCGACTAACGGAGGTAGAACTCCGATTTCGTGTTCTTGATTGCCTTCCTCACCTTGTGTACCCGTCGGTGGGGCGGGTTGCACTCTTCCAGGTGGACTCGTGTCAATTGAAAACTTGACCGTGTGTGAGACGGGGTCGAAGTTCGATCACGGTGTGGGAATCTTCACACCACGATCGGGTTTGGTGTCATCACGTGGAATTCGTCACGCGATCACTTGTATGTTTGTGGGATGCTCGATATGAGTCACCCTGATCGGTAACAGATCGCCTTGTCCAAATGTAGACCTTGTTTTGCGAGCCTTCTGACCACTTGAGCCGTCTCGCGATCTTGGGTCCTCAACCACAAAGGGTTTCCTGCGTCCAGTCGCAGTTGGGGTGTTGTTTAAAATATCTTGACCCCTGGCCAAATAATCCAGGGATATCACTTGATTAAAGTATGTAAACCTTTCCTTGATGTCGGGTGACAATGATCTACCCGGGGGAGAAGTCGACACGTGTGCTTTGAAGAAAATTAGCTCTGTTTAATGTTAACCAATTAAATCCAGCGACCCTATCCCTATCCCCATGTATTGGACATCGTTTGCCACATGTCGCTCTCTCCAGACGGTAGCGATCTTGTACTTGCGTGGCCCACACCTAATATACTTGTTTGATCGCGATCACACACCTTAACTTATCATGATCTCGATCGCTCCCTGATCGTGGTCGCCTTGCTAATCGCGAATCACATGGTGTGCTCCACACCAAACTTGATCGCGATCACTGATCACTATTTCGATCGCCTCTATGATCGCGATTGCCTTGATGATCGCGGTCCTCTTCTAGATCGACTGATCGCCAACGTTACCTTCCGCCCTATACCTTGACCCAAGATCGCAGGTCTCAACCTGCCCGATCTGATATCCATTTTAGTCTGACAGTCCAATGGACGCGATCTGACCAGATGTGGGACCGGGCAGACAACCGTTAACTGGATCGGACATAACAGGAATGCGATCAGTTCCTCTACAGCGAATTTCCATAGCCGCTTTACCACAGAAACATGACGACGCATGAGTCAGAAATATGGATGAATGTGAAGACTCGGAGACCACGGATACCGAATAACACAACAAATAGGGGAAGACATGGACTGGATGGAGGTCATGGCTGCAACAGATAATGCAGCACATCATCGAGTCCGACGGGAGCTGGACGATGTGAAGGTAGGCGAATTCAGCAGCTATATTACCGAAGGCGATCAATCCATTAATGCCGCTAAAGAAATGGCGGTAGTTTTACCACTTCGTGGTCTATGAACAGCCCCTAAACTTAGGGATACTTCAGCAGGTGAAGAAGTGTACCCGATTGTGACGACATTAAGAGCTTTACACTTAGAAGTCGACAGAATCGCGGATTTAAGTCCAGGCCTCGCGTTATATATCAGGCACATTCAACTCAAATCCGAAGCAACTTCTAGTGGTAATTATGAGCCAATGAGTGTTATCTCGCCGCAACAACGCCTGCTGCTCATAGATAATACAAACTTGATCCTTAATGATTTTCTATGCCACTCGTAGCGCGAGGTCCTACCCGTGCAAGAAGCGATCATAATCTCTTTCAACTGCCGACGATCCCCGTCAGCCAATCCTTGGAGGACGGTGTGCTTCGCCTCCGCCTCTTCCAGGAGTCAAGTGAGCCGAATTACGTCATGCTTGCAGTCGAGAATAGCAGCTTGGAGACGTACCATTAGCTGCTCCGATGCAGCCATACGATCATCGCGATACTTGTAGGCTTGAGAGACTTGCGACTCCAAGAAATAGATTAATTTGTGCAACAAAGCACTCCTCTCAGTCGACCTTAGCGCACTATACCAATAAATGGCTGCTTAATTCTCGGTAGCAGACAATCGCTGGCGCAAAAGAAATGACCCGGCCGTGAGAGACTCCATGCGACGTCGACAGGCCGCACTAGACCTCTCGTACTGGGCGAGCGCTACGCAGAGGAACGCTACATGTTCATTGTAGTTGGCAACGGGGACAACATCCCCATTCGACATCGTAGCCGAACCCAGTGAATCCATGCGGTGCAAATCTTGGTGCGTTTATGCGTCCAAGAGAGGACAAGGAGTTTCCAGCAGCGTTGCGATGATCCTCGTAAACTTGATTCTTACTTGCCTAATTTGAGCGTCTATGCCCACCAATAGACTCCAAAAGTCCTTTAAGCAAACGAGATCTGGGTCATCGACCAGGGTACCCAATGATCCAGTGCGAGAGTCATCGAGCGCTTCAGTGGCTTTACCAGATAAGTAAAAAATTAAAAATTCTGGTGGGGATACAGAAAATGATGAAGACGGCGACGACTGGGGTGGTTATAAGAAGTGTGGCCCATTGTACTTGAACGTCAAAGAGTCCGCTGACAACGACGAAGAAATTCCCACAGGCGGCGAGATTGCCGACTGCGGTAAGTAATTAACATGATGGGCCATCACGTCTGAACGAATATAATCAGGGCTGAGATGAAGATGAGTGACCGACGGCCTGGATAAAGACTAGAAGAGATGAGAAGAGACAACACACAGGCTCAAAAAATGACATGATGACAGCAACCATACGGACCATGTCACAGCAGCAGAGCAGATCGACACGAGAGATAGATTAACAAGATCAATGCGAAGTGGTCAAAACACTCGCCTGGTGGGAACGAATTGTGACCGGGGAATTTGTGGTGTAGAGAATATTATCTTGGTGATTACACGCCAATCGGATAATTTATGACGAGTCGAACCTCGACAAGTTGAATTTCAATGAGTTTGACGAGGCTGAACCTAGACGATAAAGAGCTTGATGAGTCATATTCTCGACAAATAGGACCTTAGTGAGTCGAAACCTCGACGAGATAGACCTCGACGAGCCTAATTCTCGACAAGTCTAATCATCGACAAGTATAATCCTCGATGAATAAGACCTTAACGAGTCTAAATCTCGACGAGATAGACCTCGGTGAGTCTAAACCTCGACGCGATAGACTTCGATAAGTCGAAACCTCGAAAAATCGGAACTCAACGAATCGGACGGTGTGAAGATCTTTCCTCATTCGACTAGGAGTTTGTATAGAGGTGACAGGAGAGAGAATAGGATTTCACCCACGTAATCCTTACTGAAGATAATAAGAGACAATCAATACAGAGAAAAATTTTCTAAGTCCAAGACAAGCGTACACTTCACGGTAAGTCCTTACGCGGGATAGATTATTTCTGCCGCCGAATTTTGAGAGGCATAGCTTGAAATTTTTCGACTAGTAGCGTTAAGAGATTAAGTCGGCTCAAAGAGAGCTTTCGCTACCAGCGCACGTTAAGACTTGCCGAGCAGCAGGCAGGTGACCCCATAGACGTCACTGTTTATGAATTGTTAAGGGACAACTCGGTGGGCCTTTGCCGAGGGCACCTCAATTCCTATAGTCAGGTGTACACTGCACCCGGTGTATAACGGGGAGCCCGTTACATGATATTGTCATTACGAAGAAAATGGCAATAAAGAATATTACGTTGAATATTCTTTCAACAATACCACAGAGCATGATGATATTGTTGGGATGACCGAAGGGTCTACACATTGGTTAATATCGTGAACATATCAACCCACAAATCGCTGCTAGACGCGCGCAATGGGTAGTTAGTAGACGTCATCATACGTTTAGTTAAATTAATATAATTAAGTCAGGACAAAGAGAGACACAAGATGGATAGGACTTAATTGTATTAAATAGCATTTTACTTTTACCAGAGACTTGAGTGTGAACTTAGTCTCCTTTCCTTCCTCTGTGTTGGTGCAACACTCAGCAAGGCACTGACTATCACCGTTGTCAGTGGAAGTAAGCTCCGTACTGGTTGACCAGTTAGTAGTCATCGGTACCCTGTTACACCTGGTAGCACTTTGTAGTCCGTCCAAGAACCACACTTGCATCGCCCTACATGAACATTCTGGACTAAGTCGAAGGCGACAAAATGTACGAAACTAATGAAAGCTTTTCCCATTTGAGCGATTTCGAATGGAGTGCGATCGAACGAATGAGTTCGACCGTTGGCGAGGAAGCTATCTGAGCCATGCTATCCACAAAGGATAAAGACCAGCAGCATTCCGTCATTAGCCAGTTCTTGCAACGATAACTTGACGAGTCGCGAGCGCAGGTGACCTTGTTGCAAAAACAAGATCATTAGCGCACTGGAGAACTGATACAGCATCAGTCTCAGTCAGCAAGTACGACGCGTGAGCATCGACAAGAGTCTCTAAATATAGAGATATTTAAGTATCGGGGAGTCGAGGAAGACTCCCTGTTAAAATGATTCGTCGAAGTCGACGGCGCCATCGAGGGCCGTCGCATCGACAACAAGAGAATGCAAGTCGCATTCGCTCAGTCGTACTTGGCAGGGGACGCCAGGAATTGGGCCTTGAAACTCAAGTTACACGACCTGAACGTGTTCGGGTCGTTAGGCGTCCTTAAGATCCTGCTCAGCGAGACGTCTGAGCCTCCCAAGGCAGAGTTTAGGACTCTATCTAAACTTTCCGAGAATAATCAAGGTAATCGTAAGGTTCACGCTTACGCTCAGCACGTACGCTACCTTGCAAGCTGCATGGTAGTGAATCCTGTGAGTGAATTTGTGAAGATCACAATATTTATTCAAGGTCTTGCAGATGGTCCCGTCTTGGACCACCTATTTCGTAGGGAGCTAAAGACGCCCCTTTAAGTGATTTACGCTGAGGATCAGGAAGCCTTTATTGTGATACAGGCTCACACTACGCGGACCCCCTATCGTCTACAGAGAATATCAGCGGTCGTAGGTCCAGAATCAATGGACCTCTGTCATGCCGAGTGCGAGAAACCTCGCCTCTGACAGACAAGCAAATAGTGAGATGTCATTGCTGTCATAAGCTGGGACACTACCCATACGAATGCACTGTACCTCGCTCATCACCGCAAGGTGCTGAGCGCAGTAACCGTCTACCAGTCGGAAGAACTGGACGAAGAGGGTTTGATGCTGCTGCAAAGCCGCAACAGCGAAGCGGACTATCAAAAAATGGTCGGGATCAGTAGAGGCAGAGCGCCCTACCGATCCGGCAAGATCAAGAGAATTTGCAAAGCTCTTGACGAAGGTTGCTCCCTACACACAGTATATGTGTACCTCTGCACCTACTGATGAAGAGTGCTCATCACCTTGGCATTGGAATTGACAAAGCAGTTGTCACATCGTGCCCTAGTTGGCTGTGGGGCGCCAAACAACTTTGTTCGTCGCTAGTCACTAGAGGGCCGTATGCTCAAGTTCAATGAGTGGAAGATACCTTCAACGCGGATGACGGTGCGTATTGCGACAGGCGCATCGATCACTGGGGTGAAACGTGTAGTCGGAATCCAGTATACGTTGAAATACGAACAGTACGATGATGACTTCATCGCACTCGACTTGGATGACAAGTTTGATGTCATCTTAGGACTACCTTGGCTCAGGATAACGATCCAAGGATGAGCTGCAGCATTGATCAGTAACAATGACTGCCACTTGTTCATCAGATGACGATCTAAAGAATATCTTGGAACGCTTCAATCCAAGTAGTTGTACTGCAAGTGAGTGCGATGGCCTCAATTGCATTACGATCGTTAGTACGACTGTGCAAGAACACAGTGTAGATGATCACTACATTGGGGAGACAATCTCGCGTGAAGGAAGGACGGTGCAATATGAGCACGATAACAGCTGCCTCATCACCTTCGCGCTGGCGACTACCGACAATTTACGGGATGCAGTTAAAAACCTGTGGTTTAGACAAAACGCCGATTAGTACGATTCGCAAGATGAATAAAGCAACTGTATCAACTTTAACGACCATTATTCGGACCCTGACATCAATTAAATGGAACTGGGAAGAGAGGTGAACAGGGTAACGTTACCTGCCGAACGCGGAGAGCCAGTACGTTCTGGTCCCAACTCTATGAGTCGGTCGGGCGTACAAGCTGATACTGGTATACATGCCACTCAAAAGATCAAGTAAACCAGCGCCATCAACAAAACCAATCGATAGAACGCCGACCATGGGGTCGCTGTGGTGCGTATGGTTCAGCAGGCTACGAAGCTCATTTTGGCAGACGCCGTTGCAAGTTCTGCAAAGCGTGTGGTGCAGCAGGCCAAGACGCTCATTTTTGCAGACCATGTTGCAAGTTTTGCAAGTATACCCGTGCATGAAACAGGCCGGTGTGAACGGTTGACGGATTTTGCTTAAAAAGTTCGGTAAGTCATAGATTTACCAAACAACTGTGCCAGAAGATTTCCGACAAATATATTCGCCAAGCCATAAAAAATATAATAATTATCGCCGACTTTGACTAAGTCGAACAACAACGGGCTGCCACAGTCAGTGAAACCAGCATTCGACGCGAAGTACGTGTTTGCTTTTGTTGGAGACACAAGAAGGCCCGACAATGAATTGTATGGAAAGCTAAATGGATCGGAGGATCAAATGGATATGTCCACTACCGATAAAAATGTTGATGGAGAGAGAGAGATGGATTGGACAGACGCATCACCTTACTCTCGGCGACTAATGAAATCGCATAATCCTCTGAAGTTGCTACAAGTGGAGTTAATAGGATATCGGTCACTAGAAAGTTTGATCGGAGAGTAAGAATAAGAGCTTTTGTTATGGTACTAGTGAATGATGAACTAACTCAGATAATGCTTGACACTGGGGATATTATCTCGGCAATCATCGGGTCGTTCGCACGACAGCTTGAGCTGAAGGGTCGCATTAGCACATACAAGCAGGTTTATGTACACGGAATCGGTCAAAGGTGGTATCGACCTCAATAGTTACAGTCAAGACAACTTTTAATTGGATGATGGCTTATAAATATAATACATGGATCATGCCACATCACGGGGAGGATTAATTCCCGGAATAAATTTTTATGACTCTGGCTGAATTTCGTCTGGATCTCTATGATTGGAAGGCCAAGTTACCCAATGAACTGTTTGTAATACTGCTTAAGTCGGCACAAGGGTTCGACTAACAGTAGTGGGGAAGAGAAGTCACAGGGGGACCCAGAGATACCATTAGCGTCGATCAACGAGTGTTTAAGGCGTTCTAGATGCAGCGTCAACAACCACCTGAATTTACGCACAAATTGTGGGTTTGTCGATTATTTTCACTACTACCCACAATTATATACAACAGGAGAGGAAAAGCGTTGACAATTAGATTGACCAATACGCATCGCAGGTAACTACATGTCCGGCACATTTCCCGATATTCGTGTGGATGTCACATGGCACGCTACCACGAGTGAATATATGTACGCTTGGATTCGTCGAAATACAGAAATTGGCATGTGATGGTATGCGAACATTTCTTGTACAAATTATCTCTACAAAAAGACTCGAATTTAAATTAGGAATGGTTGTCCCGACAACCACCTGCTGAAGAACGACCGATTTACCCACTACCGCGTGACATATTTCGCTGTGACAATTCGACCATGGGTTTACAATGTCCGATCAACAAGGACGAGCGTATCCTGTAAAGTTTTAATGTGTAAGAGGACAACAAGCTCAAGGTGTTTTCACGGAACCGACGGTAATTGAACCGAATGGGTGTGAGGGTCGGATCGCTAATCATTATCTAAAACTTGCTACGTATGTCAAGAATGAATACGGAGGCATCAGCAAGACATCTAGCGACTCGGCGGCGGCCACGACAGCGTGATCGGAATTGAATGAGGACATGCTGGTACTCAAGTAGCCACTCCACTAGTTAGATGATATGCCAGGAGAGCAAAGTACAATACGAGGTCGAGGTTATACTTCGTCTGGATTAGATATATCTTCACGGAAGAGAGAGATCAATACCGTCATTTAACTCGCCAACCGAACTTGTGTGCCCTAGAGGAGTCGAACGTAAACCTACGGGATAAGGTCTATCTACCGCACCGTTGGAACGACCTGTGCCTGAGTATGAACCCAGCGAAGACACCATCGTGGATTACGCTCGCGAGCACGCGTATTTTACGGACCTCACTGACTTGGTTTCCGACAAAATCAGACTATGGCGTAGGGAATGTCGTATAATCGTCTCATGATGAGAATTAACAAGCCCAATGGATTGCTGTATTGAAGAAACATGAGCAGATCATGATCTCGAGTGGGAATGCGCTACACCCTGCAGCGTACGGTGCAATTTGCGACGTCGATGTAAACGAACACGATCCTATTGAACAACGGGCTCGACGCGTACCACTCCGACATCTTACAAAACTGTACGAATTACTGAAAAGATTGTTAACGGCAGGGCTCATTTCGTTCGTACAGAGTCCGTGAGCCTCGCCGATCGTAATTGTTTCCAAGAAAATTGCGTATACATACGATTGTGTATTGACTACACGATGGTTGATCATGTCTACAGGCGGTGACGGTAGACATGAAATACGCAATATCTTTAGTGGAAGATCTGCTGACGGAGTAAGAAGGCTATCACTGGTTTTGCTCTCTTGATGCTGCTAGTGGGTTCTGGGCGATCATGATGACTGAAAGAGCGAGACGTATATCTGCTTTTGTGTGCTCTCTGGGGCACTTTAAATGGTTGCGGATGCCATTTGGATTAAAGAACGCTCGATGATCGATCAGCGACTAAGGGACAATGCTTTGTGGGTCTACGTTCAGCCTGAGGGAGGATGGAGTAAGTTTTCGTAGAAAGTGATAAATATGGAGAAAGAAGCAGCGAATAGACAGACGATGGTGTCATCAGGAACAACATCATGCGCTCGACCCACACACACCGTCACTATATTTGAAGTAGATTGCTACATCAACACAGGGCCCGACGCAGTATAACAAATGGTCTACGACCCTGTGAACGACATTTTCTTAACAGGCGAACCCGACGATTACACGCTTGTATTGGTGTACACGCGTCGATCGTTCGTCGACGATATTTGATATGGTGAACATCAATAAGTGCTTAGCAACACGCATTCAATTGTTAAAATTATTCAATGAGTGTCAAATCAGCGTAAGTTTTAAATAAAAGCATTTTATCAAAACTCGAGCTGACTTCCTCTCTTATTACTTAAACGCACAGGGGGTCGCAGCTGATCCAGAGATATTGGCAGCTGTTGCTCTGCTCCTTATTCCTACTTCGAAGAAAGGCATGCAGGCTTTTCTGTAAGCTATTAACTACTACATCCGATTCATTCAAAATAGGTACCTATAGGGGCAGACCTCTACCAGCTAAGATGGACGATTTTCTGGGGTCACCGGCTCTGGCTACAGCTCGCAAATTGTTTGATCTCCTCAAACAGTCAATCGTCAAAGCACCCATACTCCGTCATTTTAATCAGAAGTTGGATGTTCTCGTGATGATCTACGCAAACGACTAAGCACCAATAAGTACCCCAATGCAACCTAACGACCACAAATTACACTCAGTGCGAAATTGCGGCCGCTTTTCGAAAGTAGAATAAGAAGAATAAGCACCCGGTAGCACGCGAGGTGCTCGCATTATTGCAACTAATCAAGGTCGCACATACACTGCTTGTGGGAACAACAAATCTGCGTCTACTTGAGATACTCAACATTTTATTATGTCTTCACATCCGAATCGTAATATAGTCGAGCAGTCAGAATCGCCGTACCTTTGTCACCTTATTATTTGAGAACCGAGATAGTCATAAAGCGCGATGTCAATTATCTGCAATTACTCCCGGCTTCCATCACGCCGACAGTCGGACTCTACGAAGTAATGGCCCACACTACCCCATTCCCCATTCATGAGACAGTGTTTCTCCTCGATCCAGAGCTTTTATATGCTCGAGTCTCGTCAGAATTCAGAAATATGTCATATCTTTCGATGGCTCGTCAAAGACGGTAAAACATGGCGGATTTGGAACTGTTCGTGGGTACTGTGGGTACTGCCCGAAGGGACAGTCGTTATGGCTGCAAACAATTATTTTCGTTGACTAAAGTAAGATTGGCGAAATACACCGGCATTAACCGAGGGACTCAAGCAGCATTGGATCGCCTAGTTACTGATCTTATCATAGTGAAGGACTCGGGGCTTGCAATCTAAAAAGCCATGGGATTGATCCCGCGTGCAAACACAGCGCACTGCAAGTAGAATTGGTACGTCATAACGGGTTAGTGAAGATATTTAATTCCTTACGATAGTTGTACTTTTTCTGCTGTTACAATACGGCCGCCGATGTTCAGGCCACCGAAGCACTGGACGCCTATACTGATAATTTGCTCATAGGTGAAAAACGCAATGAGGAGCTACGAAAGTGAGATCGGATACAGAAAAGATGGTTGAAGGCAGCAAATCGGTTGAGACCAGCGAAGCAATGCCAGCATTGTCGGTGATAGGACGAACTACAAGCACGTCGAGTGCAATTTGCCGACTAGCTGAGTAATAGACGACTGACAGAGAATAGTGAAGTGTCGTTTGAAAATTAAGAACGGGAAGTTTGTTCGACATGCATTGACCCGATTAAATTCCGAGACCCGAGCATCATCTTATTCGGATAACATCGACCCATCAACCGCTTAAAATGAACGGAGAACACGGATATTGACTGCACAAGTAGAAGAGACGAAGTTGGCAGATCTCAAGGCGTATCTGTGAGGATAATTCGACAAATTTACTCATCGTTAAGCTAGCAAAGCTAGAATGATTGCTGATCGTTTCGTTTCGAGTCAAGACAAACTACTGCACTACGTGGGAAGGCGCCGAGGATCAAAAGAGACGCAATAGAATTACATGAAACTGCGTCTTGTGATCCCAGCGACACTAGTCGACGAAATTCTGTTAAGTTGTAATGACTTGATAGAAGGTGGCCACCAAGGAATTGTGCGATATATATTACAAGGTCAAGACTGATTAAAACTGGATTGGGTTGTATGCAGATGTGGCAAGACATGTACAGGCTAGCGAATTTTACAGCACATGCAAAAACAATCCAGCGCTCACGGGACATTTGCCGGGGAATATAGTCTACGAGCGACTATTTCAAGTGGTGTCTATGGCTTTTGTCATCCCACTCCCTAAGACTCGACGGGGAGACACAGCGCTTTTACTGTTCCAAGATCATTTTACGGGGTTTGTGATAGCTAAAGCCATGAGTGATACGTCGGTACTAGAGGTAGCAAACCGTTTAAAGAGAATATTTTCCGCTACATCGGCGCTCCTAGTCTCATTCGTCGCGACCAATATCTCAAGTTTATGAGTGTGGTGTTCCAAACTTTGCTGAAATGTTCAATCCAAGGCAAGAGCCACTGTCAATTTTTGTCCACAAGAAAACGGGCAACAAAAGCCAAGTGTGAAGACAATGATACAGATAGTGCGATCTTGTGTGGAAGGTCCAAAACTATCGGATTGGGACGACATCGCAAAAATATTGGTTCACGCCATCAACAACGTAAGGAGCTCAACGAGGAAAGAGACGCCGTTATATCGGTACACGGGTGGGACGCACACTCAACACTGAAGTCAATGACAGAGTAAATGCGACTTACCATGCCGAGGAACAATAGGGTGATAGACTCGACGAATCCAGACCTGTGTCGTTGTGTGAATTACAGGCATCAAGAAGTAGCACTACGACAAGCAGACCCGTAAATCAAGTGAGAGAGAAAGCAAGAAGAGCGCGTAAACATAAAGAACTTCATAGTCGATCTGAGCGACGAACAGAGTCAACGAACGCCGTACAGTATACTGAGCAAGATGAGAAAGCACCAGGAGGTCGAGATACTCGAATGGGGACAGCGAAGTCCAAAACAGGATGACAATGAGGACGTTTAATGCCGCGATAAGTGAAGGAGACCAAGTATGGCTTTTCATAGAACAAGAGAAGCCTGGACTGAAAAATTGGATAGTCAACAGGCAACAAGCTCCTTTTCAAGTCAAGAAACAGCTTGAAAAGTTTGCGTTTGAATTGTAGCTGCCAGATAGAAGCGAATATCGGTTCTACTCGGTTGTCGATATGTTGCGATTGAAAACAGTGACAGAACAAGGGGCACGTCCAACGACAAAGTTGGTGGAAGGACTAGGAGATATAGATCGACTTGACTTTGACGAAGAACTACTGCCTCAAGATAGCTGGATGCCCGACAAGTGTAGTGGCCGATACGAGGTAGAAGCCATACTCGATGATGACACGACAAGTTCAACAAATACTGACAAAAGCCAGCGGAGGTTCTTAGTCAAATGGGTGGGAAACGATGAACCCACGTGGGAACCATTGATCAACTTGTCATGTGGAGGTTTATTGTTCGACTACTTGAGGCGGAAGAAAAAAGAGAAAATCGTCTGCAAATGGTGCAAGTCGCAGACGAACGGTAGAAAAACCAGCGCCATGCGTACTCTCTTTCTGTGAAGACTAGCAGGTAGAAAGAGAATTGAAGTTACTGCTTCAAGATGTATTGATGCTTGAAGACAAAGATGACTTAATTAACGAGATGAAGGCACAAAGCCAAAACAGAGGCGACTAAGTATCAGCGACGGACGAGCTGGAATAATTACGAGACAGCGCAGAGACACATTCAGAAGCGTCAACAAAAATCTGCATACCATCGCGATATTCGGGCTCGGGGCAGAGGGATCGACGGCCGGAGAATACCTCCTAAGCTTCTTCTGCGTGGACATCATCGACGATGATCGTTTTCACTTTGCTCTCAGACGTACGGACCGGAGGAAGACAGGGAACCTCGTATTTCAAGTATGGAAACACGTGTTGTAGGGGAGATCCGGTGGGCGAGTCAGCCACTACACACGTTAGGTTCAACTTGGTCAAGCTCTTTAATCTCGTTATTCCAGTCAAAACTTTCAGGCACCCACACATATTTGTAATTGGGTACACAAGTACTGACGGCTCAAAGAAAACTTAAGCGTTAAGCAAAGGTGTAAGTCCACGGGAAGACTTTGCAGACGCCGCATCTTGTACGAAAATTCTCAAGTTCTTTGTGACCTTTTGCTGAAGATGTCCGCGACATTTGCAAGCGGTAGTACACTCAACTTAAGCTGCATTTATTCGGACAAGTCTTCTATCGAGCGAGAAGGTTTTCATCGGGGTGTATGCCCATCAGAATACTCTACTCCAAGATTCAATGCGTACGCTCTCACAAAGACACGAAAAATTCGAGTGAGCATTGGTACGGGCAGACAGCGCCGGATCACGAAATTCTCCACTAGCGCTGACCCACGCGTCAGCGACCAAGTCCAGAGGAAAATTGGAATGAGATTACCGGGGAGGACGGTGTAGCCGATCTTTAGCTTCAACGAGCTTGGAACTACCCATGAATACAGGTTTCGGTTAAAACAACGCCAAAGTTCGCTGACATGGATGCGACGGATCATTTATGTCAGCAAACGCGAGGAGACCCGCTAGTGAAACGGGGGTGGGAGCGACGAACGACCATGATCCAAAAGGCACCTGTCGCATAGGGGACTGGTCCGCCTTAATGCACAACCATCAGCGGGCTGACCTGCGATGGAATAAACGTATATCCCAACTCTCTCGCATGGCAAGAGTCAATCTTAAATCCCTACCGATCACTTTACCCGCACAAGCACGAAAAAGAAAGTACGGAACCTCTCATGATTTAGGTTGATTAACATCTGCAGTCGACTCCGGTGGTTACGGGGACTTGGACTTGGTATCACTTGATGCCAACAAATGAGGTACGTCGACGAAAAAGTAGCCGCCACTTCAGTTGTTGACGCTAAGCCGAGGATATCTCTGGATCGCTGAATACGCTGCTTCTTCCTCGGTGAACTGGTGGGTCGTTCACCGGTGAAAGCAGCTGAGGGGTCGATAGTAGAAATAGCAACAGAAGGAGTAGACGGCGAGACGAGGGCGTTTTTATTCTTTTTTTTCATGGACGAATAAGAGACACGCTAGTCGAGACAGCAGGGACGTCCGCAGCGGAGACTGAGACGGCAAGTGGATTGGGTGACGGGAGTAGTACAATTTTCCTTTTCTATGAAGACCTAGCAGACGACCGGCTATTCGGGACGAAAGAAGACGCACTAGCAGAATTAACAACGGCAGTCGGCAACGTCGATGACACCACGTCAGATAAGACTTCACTCGACGAATTGGTCGCGATGAAGACCAACGATCCAAGAATCGGATCATCTTTGGCTTGTACCTGCGGCACAGGAGCGATCGCGGGTGGTGGAACAGACACAGTGGCGACAGACCGGCTAGTTCTCATCCTGTAAAGTAATGCGGTTGGGGCAGCAGTTGTGCCAGCCACCGATGAATTCTTTGGTGGTGTGGAAGCCTTTATAGCCTTGCCCTTCTTACTTGACGTGGTCGAACGCTTGGTGACTCGACAACATACTGCATCCACCATTCTACACGACGTGGTCGGTGAAACTACCGATGTCGACGCCGGTCGAGTCAGAGCAGGAGTAACGCAAGATTTCATGGTAAAACTACTCGCCACGGCTAGCCCCAAGCGCTAAGACTTCGGAGTGGTCGACGAAACAGGCTCTTCAGCAAGGATCACCAACTCAGGCGCGAAAATGGGCGTCATAGCATATCGCACGGCCGCCAGTGAAGAAAAAATAGATCCATGATTTGTCGAATAAAATAAAAGCGCTGCTTCAACTTGGGTTCCGGATCAGTCAGATACGGAGTACTAAATTTATGAGACAACGATTCGACGGCTTTGATAGACAACAAATGGGGCGACGATGCAGTGGCACCCGCCGACGCCGACCTAGCCGTAGTTTACTAATTCGACCAGACAGTTAAAGCCGATGCCGGACCCACACTAAAATTAAACGCAGAATCAAACGCAGTCGGTCGTCTCATCAGAATTGATATAGAAGATATCGTCGACGAGGACGACTCACCGACAGTCACATCAGCTGACGATGAAGACGCCACGCCGAGAGTCACAGCAGTCGACGACAAAGAAGTCGAAGAAACGGGGTCCACGGAAGAAGATAACACGATAAAAAATTATCGGCCAGACCGGGAAGCCGAGCGTTGAAAAAACGTCAGGGAAGCGACAGGATGAGGCGGATCCACTCCATTCGCCCGAGCCAACGCTGGTGTGACGGGAGCTTCAGAAGAAGCCTCTAGCCTCTATCTCACTTTTTAAAAATCGTCGATTCATCGAATAAAATGACGTTAGGGAAGCAAGTAGAAAGAAGTCGACACAGCCGCAAGTTCATAATTATATCCCAAAAAAACCAGAAACGTCTACTCCAACCGCTGCAGTCACCGCAAGGTTCGGATTTGCGGATAATATATGTTTCCACGACGCAGCAGAGCCCTTTGTTGTCGTATGACCTGTTGTTCATTACTGACGGTGCGTCGCATAACCCGAAGCGCATGTCTATCCTCTTTACACAATGCCATCATTACGTCCTAAAGTTGCTGGAAGTAGCCAGCGGCCACGCCTTGGACAGTGGTGTGACGATCTTCAGCATTGTCGAGGTCGCGCGTAAGTTGATTAATCATGCGATCACAGGTCTCTATGCCAGCGGACAGCTCATCAGTCACATCCTCGGCCAGATGAAGTCGATCACCCCAAGCTTAGCTGTCTGGCGCACGGACGGCTCATAAGAATATAAATGCAATTGAAACGAGTCGAATAACTCAGTTATCTCGAGAGCAACAGAATTCCAGGTCTGGGACTCCTTCCCAGTCGTCGACAAGCAGTGCTGCGAGTCCACCGAGTCCGAAACTGCAGCTTGCATCGACCGGCAAATGGAATTGTTCTCTCGGTGGGACTTATAGAAAGCCACACACAGGGCCGCTACATCCGCAAGTGGTCGACTACAGGAGCAACGTCAGCGGTCATCAACGAAGTCAAACTATCCAGCGTTCGAGCTCGAAAAATGGGCGCTTAACGACGTGTCGAGAAGTAGGTGAGGAGACTTCATCAACATTCTGATCAGTCGGACCAGTTCAACTTCGCGACACTGTATGCGATCGTCGATGATAGAGATGCAGTGATGGAGATCCAGCGTATCCAGCGATGATCCAGAACCTTGCTCAATTGAAGACGTGTCCTGATTGGAGTCGACAGGGAAGATGCCAGACACAGAAAATGTATGAGAAGCCTGTCTCGACGAAGTTTGCAGCACATTGTTTAAGCTCGACGATTCACCCAGGGATTTAGTCGACGATGAAGATGGTTTCATATCCTGTGTTGTTCCGTCGCCTACCGACGGAGCGGACGAAGCAAGCGTGGAAGACGGCGACGGTTCAGACCTAATTCGTGTCTCGTGATTCTTCGATGGTGAGTCATCGACAGACTGAATTAGACAACAGAAACCACACCACCGAGAATAGAACAAGTAAACAACCAGAACGATTAGAAATAAGAGCAGCACTGTGACATTTTGTACCATGATACAGCGAGAACGGTCCGGTATGACGAACAAAGGTGGCGACGAAGAGAATGGTCGAGACACTAGCCCGTTAGGCTTGTATCTCGACTAGGGCAGTTGTGGTGTAGGTGATTCTAACCTTTCGATATTAGTGTGGTATTGAGCGAACCGAGATCCGGCGACTTAAATGTCGGCGACTCGACTGTCGGTGACTCAAGTGTAGGCGGACTATGTTAAATGTGCAGAATGCAAGGATATCGAACAAAAGATTCATCCCCATCATTTCAGAAGAACTAGAGAAGGACAGATATCCATTCATGCTGGCTCTGCGAGAAAGCAAAAGAGATAAACCAATACAGTGCAGAATTTTTTAAGTCCAAGACACGCGTGCACATAAGGTAAGTCCTTGCGTGGGCTATAGTATGCATGCCGTCAAATCTCGAGAGGCATACCTTGTAGAGGTATCGACTAGTAGCGCCGATAGTTTAGAAAGGCCCGGACTTATAGCGCTCGCTACTAGCGAAAGAAAGCGTCTCGTCGGCGACGTGCCGGTAAACCTCAGTATAGTGACCGTGGAGAGTCTTGCCGACGGCAAGCCTGTCAGCCTTATGGAAGGCCATATTTTTCAAAGACAATTCGAAATGACGAGCCGGCCAGTCTCAGCCGAGGCCATCATAATTCTTCTAGTCGATCGGACACTGCGCCCGGTGAGCTGTAAAAGCGCGTATAGCGTCGGCTTCCACCCGTTGGTGTGAAGTCACAGGAAGAGAGAGGTTTAGAAGCTGCTGATCTCAGGCAGGGTTCTCGATGATTCATTGTAAGGAATCGGTTAGGCGAGAGCCATAACTGAACATCAAAGGGGCGAACCGCGAGGAGATTATCCGCACGTACTAGAACGTTTCGCCGACCAAGCTCGGCGATTGTTGTGTGTGTACGTTGAGGCTGTTGTGTTACAAATTTGACTAGTTGCTATACCACCCCATTCCCTGGTTGAATCGCTTTAGTTTTTTATTGCTTCAGATTACTTTCCGGCTACTTTATTTAATTTGCTTGCAGCGGGTATTCTGCGTATGCACGAATCTTTTGAATCATTGTCTTTACACGAGTTTCATTATATTACCGTTAGCTTGAGGACAATAGTTAGGGAGTTGCCTTAAGCTTTGAATGCATCATCTCGGCGAAATTTAAAAAAATTTAACTCAGGAAGCTGGGGTCTCAATCTCGTCTGACCATGCTTGGGAATTCAAAACGACAAAATTGGTTCCTATAAAACGCTTTTGCAACATCTAGTGCTCCCATATCGCTCATCGCCATTGCGATCACAAATCTCATAAACTGGTCTCGAAATAATATTATTGCCGTAACTCCTCGTCGTGACTTAATAAATGGTATCATAAAATTCATTAACACTACGTGATATGATCGTATCATCACCGCGTTCCCTGGCGGATACATCTATAGCTTCGGTATGCTTTTACTAGAATCGCAATCCTCGCACGCTTGCACATGTCTCTTTACATCTGCATAGAGTCCAACCCAGTATAATTCCGTTCTGACTCTTTAGTACGTACGGACGATCTCTTGATGTCCACCCTCAACTAAATCATGGCATCCTAACAGGACTTTGTCAACTAATGATGTCGGCACCACTAATCGCAGTTTTACATCTTCTTTCGACGCGAACATGGTCTCTCGTTTTCGGCCCATATATCGATGAATACTGCTTTTTGATCTAGGACGTGCAAGTCTGCTACCTTTCCTGCATGTTTGACTCCTCGATGTGTGAGCTTCTCAAACTCTCATCTAATGCACACTTTTTTATCTGACAACCTTGTCTCTTCGTCATGAGCGATGGATGTTCGTATCCTTCGCTCGAGTTGCGCTGCCCCTTGATCAACATCCATCATTCTCGGCGATGAATCGGGTCAATGAGTTTGTTCTGACCGACCGTATGTTTGACGTGCATCCAGTCGTCTGGGCGTCGCTTCGAATTCATGTCTATCATTGGTCATTCTTCTTGCTGTGACTAATTGTCCGTCGCTACTTCTAAAATCTGGCAGGTGCGCCGCGGTGTCCCCCGTTTTCTTAAGGGTCTCATCGCTGGATCGAGCTCGTTGTTTATTGCTTCGAATGAATGTCAATACACTTGGTCGTTTCTCGGTATACATTGTCTGGCATTTTTTTCCACATAGCTTCTCCTAGATGCGGTTTATTGTCCGATGATTCATGTTCGTGTCGTGATCCAGCATGGAAAGACCCATCTTCGTCTCGAGCGTTTCAGTGGTCAGCTAATTAGCTGCAGCATTGTAACTTCGCACCACATGCATATATCGAACTATATTATATTGTTTTACTAGATCGCTATGATGCTTCAACTTTACTTGCAGCGTTTCCTTTTTGCACGCCAAACTTCCATCGCTTGTTGTATCGCAAGTCGAAAATAACCTATAACTAAAATTTGTTACGCGGTGTAAATGCCACCTGCGCCCCTCGATTCATGCCAGCCTACTCAACAAGGATTACCGTCGTCGATTGCAAGTGCGCGCAACCAGTCATGACAACATTTAATTATAGTAAGATCCTCAATATCCCCGCACAGCTCCTGTAATCACCGTGCTTCTCTGTCTTAGCAAAGACGTCGAAGAACAGCAAGTACCCGTTTGAAGAAGAGTCACTTCGTGCGTAGAGCAGTTCATGGTCCAATCGGACAGTCGCTGAGCTAGCCGATAGCTATAAATGCTCGAGCGTCTCGTCGAGTCTAGTCGATGGCGAGATTGAAGCTTGCAACAATTGCGCGAGGTCAAAATCCCGCTCGCTTACTATCTTTTCCACTAAGTGATACGGTGATAACAGGACAGTGAAAGAGCATCGTGGTCTTACAACGTTTTCAAACTTAATATATTTGATAGTAATGAATCGCGTACACACGTGAATGGGTTAATCGTCCAGTGATATGTGTGTGATATTTATTATATGTAGCAAAGCTGACGTTCCTCGTTTTATAGGATGATGTCGAATTTTACTTTCCTCAACACACGGCCGCAGAATCTTACCGACTACTCTTACCAAACGTGTTTCTTATCAGCGTACTGCTCAGTGACCACTCCTTTGCAGAAAACATCACTAGCACGGTATTCAGGGAATCAAAACTGACGTAAGATAGTCGACTATTTTTACTCAAGTAACGTTTAGGGTTTGCGTGCAGCCGCCAGATTCTCCGGTATGTCGTAATCGTCCTCTTTGAGTTGGTAAAGTACGGCGCCGTAAACTGCTAGATATTGAATTAATCGATCGTATAGTCGACATACCCTAGAAAACTCTTGCTTCTCTTCCTGTGATCGCGCAAAGAAAGTTCCTCGATGGCTGCCAACTTTTCAAGGTCGACTGCGATGCCCCGTGAGCACTCTTTCTAAGAAAAAAATTGACTCAAGATTGTACAAATATACTTTTCATAAAACAGACACTCATCCGAAATTTAATAAAGAGTTCCAGCAGTTGATCGAGAGTGGCTAAAGACTCGTCAAAGCTCTGGCCCCTGAAACAAACGTCGTCTACGAACGACCGGCTAATTTTTGCTGGGGCCAGAGGGGAGTTTGTAATGAATCCGTCATCTTTACCAACTTTTAATCGGCGTCGTTCATAGTTGTTGCATGCTAAGTATTGCAATTTTGATCCAGTCCACCTATTCCATCGAATAGTCGTTTAAAGCTTCTATCATCAATTCTTCTATCGTGTCGTAAAGTTTATTCCCATCTCCTTTCGGCTGAACGTATCCCCAAATAGTATTATCGATAAGACGTTGGCAATTCATGGGAGCATAATTATGTTTAAATAATATCTAAAGCCATTTAAAGTGCCCTAGTTAGCACACGTCCACTGATTATAGCCGAGCTCGTTCTATCATCATTACTGCTCAAAACCCACTTGCAGCATCGAGTGAACAAAATCATTGATAGCCACCCAGTTCGGTCAACAAATTATCCACGAGAGGCATGGATTAGTCCGTGCCCGCGTTCACTACATTCACCATCTTGTAGTCAATTCATTAAGGTATATAGACTCCATTCTTCTTTGGCACTATGACGATGGGTGAAGACCATGGACGTATAAGAATGATATTAGTCGAGCTTCCAGCAACCACTTTCGCAATTCGTACAGCTTTGAAAAGTGCCGTAGCGTTACTCGTCGCGTGCGTTGTTGGATAGGTTTGTGACCATTGACGTCTATGTCACATAACACCTCAAATGCAGGCAGTGGGAGATTGTAACCACTCGCGACCATTATTCGTTCATGTTACTACAGCGCCTCGATCGAATTGTCGCATTAGGTCGGGTCGTACGCGGGAGACTAGACATTGGCAGTGTGTCTATTCAAAGTTGTCGATGCTACCTCCGTGATATCGGGCAGAAAGTTCAATTTACGAGCATAGTCCATCACTCCCAATGCTTCTTCTATGTCTCCGCACAATTTCGAGCCAACACCTTGACCATCGTCAGTACCCTCTGTTGATAGTTTATCAACGTCCTTACGTCACATTAATTTTTTGGTCAAGCTTCTAAAATATAACTTCTGTCCTTTCAGACCTAATTGATTTTATGCGTGGTGCGTCGAGTCAAGTTCGCTATTACTTTTATGTTCTTGGCCTGCTAAATCGACATCAGCACTCTTGTATCGCCCAAACACGCCCATCTGTTCGAGGGCTTGGCGACGCTCATATTTTATTCGTTTCTGTTGAGTCCTCTCTGTCGAGCTAATGTGTTTTTAACCCCCAGAGTTAGTAAGTTTAGACCAAGTTTTGGGTTTGCGTCTGCGCTGATATTTTTCCATTCGCCAGCATTTATCTCCGTCGCTTTTAATTTGAAAAACTTTGAACTTTATCGTGGTCATCTTTTCTCTTGACAACAACCACTTAAGTCGGTGCATCAGCATGTAGATGGACTTCTTTAACTCAAATGTGTCATTCTTGGTATGATGTGGAAGAACGTTGTCATAATCTGTCTGTGGCTCTAAGAAAATTTCTTTGAGGCCATTGGTAAGTCGGACGGTCGACTGCCAATGGCTGGCGCGATAATTACTCCGTAAATATTACCCGCTCTTTCTTTTATAGTTCTTTATCCAGTACACCTTAATAAGCCAGCACTATCCAATCGCGATACTTCCTTAGATCAACTCGCACATACACCTTTTTTGGTATTGCTTTATGAAGGGTCCCCAGAATGATGGGGAAGTGTTATGGGAACGCCTCCGCTTTAAATGACATGTTACTTAGTCGTATTCTCAGCGCTCGTCGACCCTTGCCAAATAATACCTGGGTATGGTCTTATGCAGTCGTCGTGTTCACATTTTGTAAGTAAACCTGTTGGGTTGGTGACGCTGGAGCTTGAACGCAGCAAACAATCGTACATCGATGCTCATTTGACCGATCGGAACCTGTAATTTTAGTGTCATACTCCGGTTCGTCGCTCGTCTTCGACGACCTGATTAGAGGAAAAACAATATTATCTAGTAGCTTTGCTGTCGCATTGTAAAGGTCTAGTCGTATTCCCGCGGGTATCATATAATCAGATTTCAATATGAACTCGACCCCTGCATGATGTGGCAAAATTCATTCTATATTTTTGTACGCCACTTCCGATCCGTGGGTGACTTTACCCATGGCTCGCGAAGTGGTGGCAAGGTGCTGGTGATCTTTGGCTGATCCATTCATTGCAGGTCAATCGGTTTATATTCTCTGGCCACTCTTTGGAGCCGCGATTTCTTTGCGAAGGCTTCGCTGACTACTGCAAATTCGCCCCTGTGTCCAACAATATCTTAGTGCATTCGTCGCTTACATATCACATGAGTAGAACTCAAACGCGTACTCTCTGGTCAAGCTTCCTAGATACCACCATCCTATTCGTTCTCCGGGCAAGAGTTTTCAGTGCATCGTGGTTTCCGTCATCTACCGCGCATGCGAGTAAAGATTTTTTTTAGTGACGATGGCTTCTTCATCGGGATTTTCCAATGCAATTACGTCATCTTGACTATGCATGCTCTATACATTCTTTCCTCTCTTCATCCTTTTTATACGTTTTGCCTCACCAACACAAGCGAACACATTGTTTTCTTCTATCGCTCGTTTAGCTGACTGTAGCCGCCCGTTATTGCCCGTCCCAATCAAATTCGGCAAACTTGCTAGCTCAAATAGATAGCTTATAGATGTCTTGTAGGGATTCATGTACAGTCGGTCTATGAATGACGACCGAACAAATTTGGTGATCTTCTCTGAACGCGTGCACAGCTCGCACTTTCCTGCCTCATGTATTTGTTTGCATATTTACACCGACGTCTGCAGATTTTTGCGTCATAGCCTGCTGCTCCGCAGGCACCACATAATCCTCAGTCTCGATATTCTATGGATTCGTCCTGACGGCGGTGCCTGTCATTTCGCTTCCGCTGTTCAAATCTTACATTTCGCTCGGCTGCTATGTTAGCGCAACTCATCGAGTATGATACAGACCTCTCTGATCCACCACGGTCGCTCAGTAACAATGTCTTAGTCACTTTTCCACCCGCGTCCATGTAATCGAATTTAGTATCCGACTAGTTTTTGTCCGAATAATCGACATCACTCTCGTCACTCTGCGAGTCGTACCGTTCGGCCATTTATTCCATTCGAAGATCCTAGATTGCTGCTCGTAGGTCGCTCGTCGTTGCGGTAGCAAGGCAATTCAACGACTTGGTTTAGTCTCGTATTTTCCCTTCCGATCTTCGCATTGGTAGGTTGTTATTATGAAGAACTAATTTATGTTCGTCACGCTTATCCCGATTCTCCTAATGTTGATCATCTCCCCTGTAGTCGCATCGTTTTAATTTTACAACTGTTATCGCTCTGAATGTGTCTTCGTCGACGTACTCGGGACTCGCGACGACGACGTTAGGACTGTCACCATTTTTTATCCAGTCTCGCTCCTTCTTGCGCTTCTCCCCTAGCAACCTATGACTGATGCTTTTCTCCGCTTGCTGTATGCTATCCAGTTGTTGTCGGTGGATCAATTCATCAGGTCGTCGTCCCCACAGTTGAGCAAAAACTACTCCACGTGGTCTTCGGAATTAGTTTTTTCTTTTTCGTACTGTACATGCGCCGACCGCGCATACCTATTTAGCCGAAGGAAGAAGTCGCACACCTGCTCCGACTCTCTTCGTTTTTCGGAGTACCGGGACCTCGCCGATTGATCGTATTGAGAACAATAGCACTTCAAGAACGACTTGTCAGTAGCTCCCCTGTGCGCTACGATTTCTTCGACAACCGCCGATGCCAGCTCTTAGATGCCTTGCAAGGCTAAGCGAAAATGGCTCGCACTAGTCGTTCTGGGATTTGCACGTTCCTTTCATTTCATAAATGAGTCGCTGAATCATTTTGAAAGCTTCGTTCGAACGATAGTGTTTACCTTCGAACTTGACTATCTTATAAAACGGAGTGTGCGATTATATATCTCGAACACTTGTCCTCGTTCGCTGCTTGGTCCGTCGAATCTCAGCCTGCAAGTGACGTGATTCGTCGGCTTACTCATCCGATAGTTTATATTCCATTCTTCGTGGTCATCGTCTTAGTACGCATTCTTTTCATCGTTGTTGCGCGCGGATCGTCCCATCCTCATGGGCGATGGCGTAGTATTTGCGGACAGCATGTCTGTATCCGAAAAGTACGGCAAATATTCGAATCGAGAGAATACACCTTGTTGCATTTCGGTTTCAGATACTTCTCGCTGGTCCTTCGGGGACTAATCACCGGTAGCTGTCGTCTTCGTCTTAATACGTTCTGTCATTATCGATTTCTCTTCGTATACCACAAATCTGCTTGCTGGTGACGCGTCGTCTGTTTGACGCTTGGTCTCGGTTCTATGCAAAGCTCTTCACTTAGTTTGGCGCAACATTCCTGTATTTCTTTTTCAACCGATTGCGGAAGATAGTTTATCACTGCAAACTTGGGGTCCGGCATGGCCTTACACTGATGTATCATTGCACGAAAGGTATGATTATATCTAGAGAGTATTCCCATCTTTACGTCAGCGTCATACATGTTCAGCATGATATTAAGTCCACTCATTTCGCTTAAACCAACCATTCCCTGCCGGATCGCTTCATCCAATTGCTCTAATATATACCTTCCGAGATTCGGTAAATTTGGTTTTCCTTCGTCGTAGTAATCTCCTTTGTTTTTGTCCAAAAAGCCGCAAAAAACGGTCCTTCATCAATCGCCAGACCTTAGCCATCACCACTCACGTATTACATTTTTACGGGTCCTTAGAGGATTGAGTATGTCTCACCCGTCCCGCACGCCGCACATGCTGTACCTCATTTTCTTCAAATACTCCTCCACCGTCGTTCACGTTTTTTTTACACAATCTTATACTCTATGGTCATCCTTTCAAACTCGTTGAACTGAAGTTTGCGCTTCATTTCTGCCATCGCGTCAGTTTTCCTCATTCTCTCTAGACTCGACCTCGCGTTCGACGATCGACCAGGGTCGCTGGGATCTTGTCGCTTGCGTTTTCTTGGTAGATGACTTTAACGCTCGTAGTTGGCTGCTTGGTACCTGTTAAACAAATGCACACCCTGAAATTCTGGGTCGCGGTAACAGTTGTAATATAGTAGTTATCCATATCAGTACCACAACATCCTCAATGTACACACACAACAATCGCCGAGCTTGGTCGGCGAAACGTTCTAGTACGTGCGAATAATCTCCTCGCGGTTCGCCCCTTTGGGGTTCAGTTATGGCTCTCGCCTAATCGATTCCTTAAAATGAATCATCGAGAACCCTGCCTGATATCAGCAGCTTCTAAACCTCTCTCTTCCTGTGACATCACACCAACGGGTGGAAGCCGACGCAGTACGCGCTTTTACAGCTCACCGAGCGCAGTGGTAGCCCGACTAGAAAAATAACGGTTCCCTCGGCGGAGGGCAACCGGCTTGTTGCTCAAAAAGACTGTCAAAAATGCCGTCTATGGGGTATCGGCTTTTCACTTGAAATGACTCAAATAGTTCCAGCTATTGGTTCACTGGCTCATCGTCGAAGAGGTTCTTTCTTTTGCTGGTAGCGAGTGTTGTCCAATCCGGGCCTTCCGAATCTCTTGGTGCTACCAGCCAAAACTTCTGAAAGCTATGCCTCTTACATTTCGACGGCAGACAAAACCTAGCTCGCGCAGGGACTTACCGTAGAGTGTACACGTGTATTGGATATAAACGTTTTGCTCTGTATTGATTATCTCTTGTTTTCTTTCAGTAAAGCCTACGTGGGTGGATTTTACTCTATCTCACCTAATTTGCATAAAAACTTCAAGTCAATTGTTTATGGTATTGACGAGTCTGAATTTGTAAAGTTTCGACTTTTCGAATTTTCGAATTTTCGAATTTCGGCTTGTCGAGTTTTGACTTTTCGAGTATCGGGTTGTCGTGTTTCGACTTAGGAATTTGACTTGTCGAGTGACGCTCTATTGGTGCGTTTTATATTCGATTAAAACGCTACATTTACCGATAACTTTCGAGGTGCATAATCTGGACTATCTAGGTTGTTGCGCGAGCTGACGTGGTCGCTAGTTAGACCTCGCAAGCTTGGATGCTTTAAGTCATCTCGGCCTAGGTCAATTGCACGTCCAGCGAAGCTAGGTGGCCGTCGATAGGACTAGTTCCAGAGGCAGCGGGACGGTAGACTGGAGCGGCTGGAGTGGTCGCGCACATACGAGAGACCGCCGTAGTGGACAATACCGGCGTTTAGCATATCGACAGAGTCGCTCTAATCTTCGCCGTGGAGCTCACCGACGCAGTCGCTGAGTTTGCTGCTGTCGATATCACCAACGAGATCGCCGTGGTCTTTGTCGTTAAGTTCATCGACGGGTTACTGTGGTCTCCGCCGTGGATCTCACAGACCGAATCGCTAGGGTTTCTGACGGTTAACCGCATGATGTCGCGGAAGTGACCAGCCCACGTCCAGGAAGAGATAAAGAAGCTAAGGACGCAGGGATTCCTAATCCTGTAGTGGTTGGAATTAACAATATTGAAGGAGCGGCAGCGGCCATACCATCGCCAAGCCAATTTGGTGACCTGCGTCGGTACATTGTTGTGTGCTATTACACTGTTGTGCAATTCGTTTCTTTCTCTTTCAAATTAATGCGTCTATGTGTGGCATATCGGTGTTTCTGGCAATGTTTATTGGAATACGCAGATGAAACGCCCATTATGTAGGGCCTGACATTTTCCTGCATGCCGCGATGTGAATTCACACCTGTGACTGCGTGGCTGTCGTAAACTCAATCCACCATAGGAAGTGCAGATAGCGATGGGTAAGCACCACCAGGGTGGTTGCGTCGGTGCTGATCCTCGGGGACAGGTTCAGTGTAGTCACGGTGAAGATGGTCTTGCGGAATAGAGTGCAGCCTTCATTGCAAGCGGATCCACGAGCGGAGAGGATGTGCCAGCTACAGCGACAGACTGCGGCTGTTCCATCATGAAGCTGTAGGATGCTTAGGTAGCATAGAGATGGGCGAAGAAGAACCAGCAGGCGGCTAACTTATGATCCACCACGCACTTTGCATCTCTGGTGGACGCGTGCAAGTTGTCGAGAAGTGTATCGAAAGCTGATTCCGATGACTCCGAATGAATGGGACCAGAGGAGCCGACAGTGATAACACGTTGGACACTTATCCCGCCATGTATTTCGAAACTGATCTGATGCACTGCGTGGTTTCTAGCTGCGACCAAGAGAAGATGTGGTGGCTGTGTTCTCCGTAAGGAAAGACACGTCGGGGTAAGCGGAGAGACGGGTACGTCATGTCTATATGGTAGGTGCAGTTAGCAAGATTAGAAGTGTGCGCGGGTAGCTCAGTGGTAGAGCGTTCGATTGCAGCTCGAATGGTCACTGGTTCAATCCCGGTCTCGCGCTATTTGTTACGCTCGTCGCCGCACTATGCCGTATGCACACGTATTGTGAGCTTGCCCTTCGACGTCACGCATCCGCTTCGGAAACAAACGGCGATCCGGCGGATTGCTTGATCTGTGTGCGCTGCTGCTTAATGAATATTGCATCCTCGATCGAGGTTTACGATCCATCACGACGCTTCACATTCATAGGGAGAAATTCGATTCATGTCGGGTTGCGATTATCTGGGGCGTCTGAATTACCAGTAGCGGCGATGACGTTCAGCAACAGAGTGCCTTAATTGACTGGCGAGCATATTGCAGACCCCTCCGTCGGCTATCCCGTTATATGCTGGCCAGCCGCGTAAACCAGCGTCCGCGGAGAAGCATAGCCCGATTCTGCCACGTGTATGTAAGGCTTTCGATAACGCCGATAGGCGTTGTCTGAATGTCTTTTATGTGTGCGTTTTTGATTGCTTTTTGCGTTTGTTTTTGGTGTGTTTATGTGCAATTGGTGTGTGCACCGGCTGTGCACCCGTCTAGCTCAGTTGGTAGAGCGCTGGCCTTTTAAGCCAGTGGTCGTGGGTTTGAGCCCCACGGGGGGTGACGTAGCTTTGCTCGCATGCACTGCATTGTTTGCCGAGAAGACGCTACTCAGCGTAACATCAAAGCCAATATCTAGCTGGCACAAGATAGCCAGACAAGAAGCCTTACTGAGAATCGACCTGGATCGTCTTGCACCTAAATCAACACGTAAGCCCTTGACAACGATGTCACCTCAGTGACCGTCAACTGCTACCAGATTTTTACCCGCATTGCTGCAGAAAGAACGCCTGTACACGCTGCACTGATCTGCTTCTTGGTGCCCCTCGATGTGTGCGTTTCATGGGAAGTATCCGTCAGAAGGCTTCCTGTATTCGAAGAATGTAGACGGAGCAACTTCTCGACCTGCGTCGGTACATTGTTGTGTGCTATTACACTGTTGTGCAATTCGTTTCTTTCTCTTTCCAATTAATGCGTCTATGTGTGGCATATCGGTGTTTCTAGCAATGTTTATTGGAATACGCAGATGAAACGCCCATTATGTAGGGCCTGACCTTTTCCTGCATGCCGCGATGTGAATTCACACCTGTGACTGCGTGGCTGTCGTAAACGCAATCCACCATAGGAAGTGCAGATAGCGATGGGTAAGCACCACCAGGGTGGTTGCGTCGGTGCTGATCCTCGGGGACAGGTTCAGTGTAGTCACGGTGAAGATGGTCTTGCGGGATAGAGTGCAGCCTTCATTGCAAGCGGATCCACGAGCGGAGAGGATGTGCCAGCTACAGCGACAGACTGCGGCTGTTCCATCATGAAGCTGTAGGATGCTTAGGTAGCATAGAGATGGGCGAAGAAGAACCAGCAGGCGGCTAACTTATGATCCACCACGCGCTTTGCATCTCTGGTGGACGCGTGCAAGTTGTCGAGAAGTGTATCGAAAGCTGATTCCGATGACTCCGAATGAATGGGACCAGAGGAGCCGATAGTGATAACACGTTGGACACTTATCCCGCCATGTATTTTGAAACTGATCTGATGCACTGCGTGGTTTCTAGCTGCGACCAAGAGAAGATGTGGTGGCTGTGTTCTCCGTAAGGAAAGACACGTCGGGGTAAGCGGAGATACGGGTACGTCATGTCGATATGGTAGGTGCAGTTAGCAAGAATAGAAGTGTGCGCGGGTAGCTCAGTGGTAGAGCGTTCGATTGCAGCTCGAATGGTCACTGGTTCAATCCCGGTCTCGCGCTATTTGTTACGCTCGTCGCCGCACTATGCCGTATGCACACGTATTGTGAGCTTGCCCTTCGACGTCACGCATCCGCTTCGGAAACAAACGGCGATCCGGCGGATTGCTTGATCTGTGTGCGCTGCTGCTTAATGAATATTGCATCCTCGATCGAGGTTTACGATCCATCACGACGCTTCACATTCATAGGGAGAAATTCGATTCATGTCGGGTTGCGATTATCTGGGGCGTCTGAATTATCAGTAGCGGCGATGACGTTCAGCAACAGAGTGCCTTAATTGACTGGCGGGCATATTGCAGACCCCTCCGTCGGCTATTCCGTTATATGCTGGCCAGCCGCGTAAACCAGCGTCCGCGGAGAAGCATAGCCCGATTCTGCCACGTGTATGTAAGGCTTTCGATAACGCCGATAGGCGTTGTCTGAATGTCTTTTATGTGTGCGTTTTTGATTGCTTTTTGCGTTTGTTTTTGGTGTGTTTATGTGCAATTGGTGTGTGCACCGGCTGTGCACCCGTCTAGCTCAGTTGGTAGAGCGCTGGCCTTTTAAGCCAGTGGTCGTGGGTTCGAGCCCCACGGGGGGTGACGTAGCTTTGCTCGCATGCACTGCATTGTTTGCCGAGAAGACGCTACTCAGCGTAACATCAAAGCCAATATCTAGCTGGCACAAGATAGCCAGACAAGAAGCCTTACTGAGAATCGACCTGGATCGTCTTGCACCTAAATCAACACGTAAGCCCTTGACAACGATGTCACCTCAGTGACCGTCAACTGCTACCAGATTTTTACCCGCATTGCTGCAGAAAGAACGCCTGTACACGCTGCACTGACCTGCTTCTTGGTGCCGCTCGATGTGTGCGTTTCATGGGAAGTATCCGTCAGAAGGCTTCCTGTATTCGAAGAATGTAGACGGAGCAACTTCTCGACCTGCGTCGGTACATTGTTGTGTGCTATTACACTGTTGTGCAATTCGTTTCTTTCTCTTTCCAATTAATGCGTCTATGTGTGGCATATCGGTGTTTCTGGCAATGTTTATTGGAATACGCAGATGAAACGCCCATTATGTAGGGCATGACCTTTTCCTGCATGCCGCGATGTGAATTCACACCTGTGACTTCGTGGCTGTCGTAAACGCAATCCACCATAGGAAGTGCAGATAGCGATGGGTAAGCACCACCAGGGTGGTTGCGTCGGTGCTGATCCTCGGGGACAGGTTCAGTGTAGTCACGGTGAAGATGGTCTTGCGGAATAGAGTGCAGCCTTCATTGCAAGCGGATCCACGAGCGGAGAGGATGTGCCAGCTACAGCGACAGACTGCGGCTGTTCCATCATGAAGCTGTAGGATGCTTAGGTAGCATAGAGATGGGCGAAGAAGAACCAGCAGGCGGCTAACTTATGATCCACCACGCGCTTTGCATCTCTGGTGGACGCGTGCAAGTTGTCGAGAAGTGTATCGAAAGCTGATTCCGATGACTCCGAATGAATGGGACCAGAGGAGCCGACAGTGATAACACGTTGGACACTTATCCCGCCATGTATTTTGAAACTGATCTGATGCACTGCGTGGTTTCTAGCTGCGACCAAGAGAAGATGTGGTGGCTGTGTTCTCCGTAAGGAAAGACACGTCGGGGTAAGCGGAGATACGGGTACGTCATGTCGATGTGGTAGGTGCAGTTCGCAAGAATAGAAGTGTGCGCGGGTAGCTCAGTGGTAGAGCGTTCGATTGCAGCTCGAATGGTCACTGGTTCAATCCCGGTCTCGCGCTATTTGTTACGCTCGTCGCCGCACTATGCCGTATGCACACGTATTGTGAGCTTGCCCTTCGACGTCACGCATCCGCTTCGGAAACAAACGGCGATCCGGCGGATTGCTTGATCTGTGTGCGCTGCTGCTTAATGAATATTGCATCCTCGATCGAGGTTTACGATCCATCACGACGCTTCACATTCATAGGGAGAAATTCGATTCATGTCGGGTTGCGATTATCTGGGGCGTCTGAATTATCAGTAGCGGCGATGACGTTCAGCAACAGAGTGCCTTAATTGACTGGCGGGCATATTGCAGACCCCTCCGTCGGCTATCCCGTTATATGCTGGCCAGCCGCGTAAACCAGCGTCCGCGGAGAAGCATAGCCCGATTCTGCCACGTGTATGTAAGGCTTTCGATAACGCCGATAGGCGTTGTCTGAATGTCTTTTATGTGTGCGTTTTTGATTGCTTTTTGCGTTTGTTTTTGGTGTGTTTATGTGCAATTGGTGTGTGCACCGGCTGTGCACCCGTCTAGCTCAGTTGGTAGAGCGCTGGCCTTTTAAGCCAGTGGTCGTGGGTTCGAGCCCCACGGGGGGTGACGTAGCTTTGCTCGCATGCACTGCATTGTTTGCCGAGAAGACGCTACTCAGCGTAACATCAAAGCCAATATCTAGCTGGCACAAGATAGCCAGACAAGAAGCCTTACTGAGAATCGACCTGGATCGTCTTGCACCTAAAATCAACACGTAAGCCCTAGACAACGATGTCACCTCAGTGACCGTCAACTGCTACCAGATTTTTACCCGCATTGCTGCAGAAAGAACGCCTGTACACGCTGCACTGACCTGCTTCTTGGTGCCGCTCGATGTGTGCGTTTCATGGGAAGTATCTGTCAGAAGGCTTCCTGTATTCGAAGAATGTAGACGGAGCAACTTCTCGACCTGCGTCGGTACATTGTTGTGTGCTATTACACTGTTGTGCAATTCGTTTCTTTCTCTTTCCAATTAATGCGTCTATGTGTGGCATATCGGTGTTTCTGGCAATGTTTATTGGAATACGCAGATGAAACGCCCATTATGTAGGGCATGACCTTTTCCTGCATGCCGCGATGTGAATTCACACCTGTGACTGCGTGGCTGTCGTAAACGCAATCCACCATAGGAAGTGCAGATAGCGATGGGTAAGCACCACCAGGGTGGTTGCGTCGGTGCTGATCCTCGGGGACAGGTTCAGTGTAGTCACGGTGAAGATGGTCTTGCGGAATAGAGTGCAGCCTTCATTGCAAGCGGATCCACGAGCGGAGAGGATGTGCCAGCTACAGCGACAGACTGCGGCTGTTCCATCATGAAGCTGTAGGATGCTTAGGTGGCATAGAGATGGGCGAAGAAGAACCAGCAGGCGGCTAACTTATGATCCACCACGCACTTTGCATCTCTGGTGGACGCGTGCAAGTTGTCGAGAAGTGTATCGAAAGCTGATTCCGATGGCTCCGAATGAATGGGACCAGAGGAGCCGACAGTGATAACACGTTGGACACTTATCCCGCCATGTATTTTGAAACTGATCTGATGCACTGCGTGGTTTCTAGCTGCGACCAAGAGAAGATGTGGTGGCTGTGTTCTCCGTAAGGAAAGACACGTCGGGGTAAGCGGAGATACGGGTACGTCATGTCGATGTGGTAGGTGCAGTTAGCAAGAATAGAAGTGTGCGCGGGTAGCTCAGTGGTAGAGCGTTCGATTGCAGCTCGAATGGTCACTGGTTCAATCCCGGTCTCGCGCTATTTGTTACGCTCGTCGCCGCACTATGCCGTATGCACACGTATTGTGAGCTTGCCCTTCGACGTCACGCATCCGCTTCGGAAACAAACGGCGATCCGGCGGATTGCTTGATCTGTGTGCGCTGCTGCTTAATGAATAATGCATCCTCGATCGAGGTTTACGATCCATCACGACGCTTCACATTCATAGGGAGAAATTCGATTCATGTCGGGTTGCGATTATCTGGGGCGTCTGAATTATCAGTAGCGGCGATGACGTTCAGCAACAGAGTGCCTTAATTGACTGGCGAGCATATTGCAGACCCCTCCGTCGGCTATCCCGTTATATGCTGGCCAGCCGCGTAAACCAGCGTCCGCGGAGAAGCATAGCCCGATTCTGCCACGTGTATGTAAGGCTTTCGATAACGCCGATAGGCGTTGTCTGAATGTCTTTTATGTGTGTGTGTTTTTGATTGCTTTTTGCGTTTGTTTTTGGTGTGTTTATGTGCAATTGGTGTGTGCACCGGCTGTGCACCCGTCTAGCTCAGTTGGTAGAGCGCTGGCCTTTTAAGCCAGTGGTCGTGGGTTCGAGCCCCACGGGGGGTGACGTAGCTTTGCTCGCATGCACTGCATTGTTTGCCGAGAAGACGCTACTCAGCGTAACATCAAAGCCAATATCTAGCTGGCACAAGATAGCCAGACAAGAAGCCTTACTGAGAATCGACCTGGATCGTCTTGCACCTAAATCAACACGTAAGCCCTAGACAACGATGTCACCTCAGTGACCGTCAACTGCTACCAGATTTTTACCCGCATTGCTGCAGAAAGAACGCCTGTACACGCTGCACTGACCTGCTTCTTGGTGCCGCTCGATGTGTGCGTTTCATGGGAAGTATCTGTCAGAAGGCTTCCTGTATTCGAAGAATGTAGACGGAGCAACTTCTCGACCTGCGTCGGTACATTGTTGTGTGCTATTACACTGTTGTGCAATTCGTTTCTTTCTCTTTCCAATTAATGCGTCTATGTGTGGCATGTCGGTGTTTCTGGCAATGTTTATTGGAACACGCAGATGAAACGCCCATTATGTAGGGCATGACCTTTTCCTGCATGCCGCGATGTGAATTCACACCTGTGACTGCGTGGTTGTCGTAAACGCAATCCACCATAGGAAGTGCAGATAGCGATGGGTAAGCACCACCAGGGTGGTTGCGTCGGTGCTGATCCTCGGGGACAGGTTCAGTGTAGTCACGGTGAAGATGGTCTTGCGGAATAGAGTGCAGCCTTCATTGCAAGCGGATCCACGAGCGGAGAGGATGTGCCAGCTACAGCGACAGACTGCGGCTATTCCATCATGAAGCTGTAGGATGCTTAGGTGGCATAGAGATGGGCGAAGAAGAACCAGCAGGCGGCTAACTTATGATCCACCACGCACTTTGCATCTCTGGTGGACGCGTGCAAGTTGTCGAGAAGTGTATCGAAAGCTGATTCCGATGGCTCCGAATGAATGGGACCAGAGGAGCCGACAGTGATAACACGTTGGACACTTATCCCGCCATGTATTTTGAAACTGATCTGATGCACTGCGTGGTTTCTAGCTGCGACCAAGAGAAGATGTGGTGGCTGTGTTCTCCGTAAGGAAAGACACGTCGGGGTAAGCGGAGATACGGGTACGTCATGTCGATGTGGTAGGTGCAGTTAGCAAGAACAGAAGTGTGCGCGGGTAGCTCAGTGGTAGAGCGTTCGATTGCAGCTCGAATGGTCACTGGTTCAATCCCGGTCTCGCGCTATTTGTTACGCTCGTCGCCGCACTATGCCGTATGCACACGTATTGTGAGCTTGCCCTTCGACGTCACGCATCCGCTTCGGAAACAAACGGCGATCCGGCGGATTGCTTGATCTGTGTGCGCTGCTGCTTAATAAATAATGCATCCTCGATCGAGGTTTACGATCCATCACGACGCTTCACATTCATAGGGAGAAATTCGATTCATGTCGGGTTGCGATTATCTGGGGCGTCTGAATTATCAGTAGCGGCGATGACGTTCAGCAACAGAGTGCCTTAATTGACTGGCGAGCATATTGCAGACCCCTCCGTCGGCTATCCCGTTATATGCTGGCCAGCCGCGTAAACCAGCGTCCGCGGAGAAGCATAGCCCGATTCTGCCACGTGTATGTAAGGCTTTCGATAACGCCGATAGGCGTTGTCTGAATGTCTTTTATGTGTGTGTGTTTTTGATTGCTTTTTGCGTTTGTTTTTGGTGTGTTTATGTGCAATTGGTGTGTGCACCGGCTGTGCACCCGTCTAGCTCAGTTGGTAGAGCGCTGGCCTTTTAAGCCAGTGGTCGTGGGTTCGAGCCCCACGGGGGGTGACGTAGCTTTGCTCGCATGCACTGCATTGTTTGCCGAGAAGACGCTACTCAGCGTAACATCAAAGCCAATATCTAGCTGGCACAAGATAGCGAGACAAGAAGCCTTACTGAGAATCGACCTGGATCGTCTTGCACCTAAATCAACACGTAAGCCCTAGACAACGATGTCACCTCAGTGACCGTCAACTGCTACCAGATTTTTACCCGCATTGCTGCAGAAAGAACGCCTGTACACGCTGCACTGACCTGCTTCTTGGTGCCGCTCGATGTGTGCGTTTCATGGGAAGTATCTGTCAGAAGGCTTCCTGTATTCGAAGAATGTAGACGGAGCAACTTCTCGACCTGCGTCGGTACATTGTTGTGTGCTATTACACTGTTGTGCAATTCGTTTCTTTCTCTTTCCAATTAATGCGTCTATGTGTGGCATATCGGTGTTTCTAGCAATGTTTATTGGAACACGCAGATGAAACGCCCATTATGTAGGGCCTGACCTTTTCCTGCATGCCGCGATGTGAATTCACACCTGTGACTGCGTGGTTGTCGTAAACGCAATCCACCATAGGAAGTGCAGATAGCGATGGGTAAGCACCACCAGGGTGGTTGCGTCGGTGCTGATCCTCGGGGACAGGTTCAGTGTAGTCACGGTGAAGATGGTCTTGCGGAATAGAGTGCAGCCTTCATTGCAAGCGGATCCACGAGCGGAGAGGATGTGCCAGCTACAGCGACAGACTGCGGCTATTCCATCATGAAGCTGTAGGATGCTTAGGTGGCATAGAGATGGGCGAAGAAGAACCAGCAGGCGGCTAACTTATGATCCACCACGCACTTTGCATCTCTGGTGGACGCGTGCAAGTTGTCGAGAAGTGTATCGAAAGCTGATTCCGATGGCTCCGAATGAATGGGACCAGAGGAGCCGACAGTGATAACACGTTGGACACTTATCCCGCCATGTATTTCGAAACTGATCTGATGCACTGCGTGGTTTCTAGCTGCGACCAAGAGAAGATGTGGTGGCTGTGTTCTCCGTAAGGAAAGACACGTCGGGGTAAGCGGAGATACGGGTACGTCATGTCGATGTGGTAGGTGCAGTTAGCAAGAATAGAAGTGTGCGCGGGTAGCTCAGTGGTAGAGCGTTCGATTGCAGCTCGAATGGTCACTGGTTCAATCCCGGTCTCGCGCTATTTGTTACGCTCGTCGCCGCACTATGCCGTATGCACACGTATTGTGAGCTTGTCCTTCGACGTCACGCATCCGCTTCGGAAACAAACGGCGATCCGGCGGATTGCTTGATCTGTGTGCGCTGCTGCTTAATAAATAATGCATCCTCGATCGAGGTTTACGATCCATCACGACGCTTCACATTCATAGGGAGAAATTCGATTCATGTCGGGTTGCGATTATCTGGGGCGTCTGAATTATCAGTAGCGGCGATGACGTTCAGCAACAGAGTGCCTTAATTGACTGGCGAGCATATTGCAGACCCCTCCGTCGGCTATCCCGTTATATGCTGGCCAGCCGCGTAAACCAGCGTCCGCGGAGAAGCATAGCCCGATTCTGCCACGTGTATGTAAGGCTTTCGATAACGCCGATAGGCGTTGTCTGAATGTCTTTTATGTGTGTGTGTTTTTGATTGCTTTTTGCGTTTGTTTTTGGTGTGTTTATGTGCAATTGGTGTGTGCACCGGCTGTGCACCCGTCTAGCTCAGTTGGTAGAGCGCTGGCCTTTTAAGCCAGTGGTCGTGGGTTCGAGCCCCACGGGGGGGTGACGTAGCTTTGCTCGCATGCACTGCATTGTTTGCCGAGAAGACGCTACTCAGCGTAACATCAAAGCCAATATCTAGCTGGCACAAGATAGCGAGACAAGAAGCCTTACTGAGAATCGACCTGGATCGTCTTGCACCTAAATCAACACGTAAGCCCTAGACAACGATGTCACCTCAGTGACCGTCAACTGCTACCAGATTTTTACCCGCATTGCTGCAGAAAGAACGCCTGTACACGCTGCACTGACCTGCTTCTTGGTGCCGCTCGATGTGTGCGTTTCATGGGAAGTATCTGTCAGAAGGCTTCCTGTATTCGAAGAATGTAGACGGAGCAACTTCTCGACCTGCGTCGGTACATTGTTGTGTGCTATTACACTGTTGTGCAATTCGTTTCTTTCTCTTTCCAATTAATGCGTCTATGTGTGGCATATCGGTGTTTCTAGCAATGTTTATTGGAATACGCAGATGAAACGCCCATTATGTAGGGCCTGACCTTTTCCTGCATGCCGCGATGTGAATTCACACCTGTGACTGCGTGGCTGTCGTAAACGCAATCCACCATAGGAAGTGCAGATAGCGATGGGTAAGCACCACCAGGGTGGTTGCGTCGGTGCTGATCCTCGGGGACAGGTTCAGTGTAGTCACGGTGAAGATGGTCTTGCGGAATAGAGTGCAGCCTTCATTGCAAGCGGATCCACGAGCGGAGAGGATGTGCCAGCTACAGCGACAGACTGCGGCTATTCCATCATGAAGCTGTAGGATGCTTAGGTGGCATAGAGATGGGCGAAGAAGAACCAGCAGGCGGCTAACTTATGATCCACCACGCACTTTGCATCTCTGGTGGACGCGTGCAAGTTGTCGAGAAGTGTATCGAAAGCTGATTCCGATGGCTCCGAATGAATGGGACCAGAGGAGCCGACAGTGATAACACGTTGGACACTTATCCCGCCATGTATTTCGAAACTGATCTGATGCACTGCGTGGTTTCTAGCTGCGACCAAGAGAAGATGTGGTGGCTGTGTTCTCCGTAAGGAAAGACACGTCGGGGTAAGCGGAGATACGGGTACGTCATGTCGATGTGGTAGGTGCAGTTAGCAAGAATAGAAGTGTGCGCGGGTAGCTCAGTGGTAGAGCGTTCGATTGCAGCTCGAATGGTCACTGGTTCAATCCCGGTCTCGCGCTATTTGTTACGCTCGTCGCCGCACTATGCCGTATGCACACGTATTGTGAGCTTGTCCTTCGACGTCACGCATCCGCTTCGGAAACAAACGGCGATCCGGCGGATTGCTTGATCTGTGTGCGCTGCTGCTTAATAAATAATGCATCCTCGATCGAGGTTTACGATCCATCACGACGCTTCACATTCATAGGGAGAAATTCGATTCATGTCGGGTTGCGATTATCTGGGGCGTCTGAATTATCAGTAGCGGCGATGACGTTCAGCAACAGAGTGCCTTAATTGACTGGCGAGCATATTGCAGACCCCTCCGTCGGCTATCCCGTTATATGCTGGCCAGCCGCGTAAACCAGCGTCCGCGGAGAAGCATAGCCCGATTCTGCCACGTGTATGTAAGGCTTTCGATAACGCCGATAGGCGTTGTCTGAATGTCTTTTATGTGTGTGTGTTTTTGATTGCTTTTTGCGTTTGTTTTTGGTGTGTTTATGTGCAATTGGTGTGTGCACCGGCTGTGCACCCGTCTAGCTCAGTTGGTAGAGCGCTGGCCTTTTAAGCCAGTGGTCGTGGGTTCGAGCCCCACGGGGGGTGACGTAGCTTTGCTCGCATGCACTGCATTGTTTGCCGAGAAGACGCTACTCAGCGTAACATCAAAGCCAATATCTAGCTGGCACAAGATAGCGAGACAAGAAGCCTTACTGAGAATCGACCTGGATCGTCTTGCACCTAAATCAACACGTAAGCCCTAGACAACGATGTCACCTCAGTGACCGTCAACTGCTACCAGATTTTTACCCGCATTGCTGCAGAAAGAACGCCTGTACACGCTGCACTGACCTGCTTCTTGGTGCCGCTCGATGTGTGCGTTTCATGGGAAGTATCTGTCAGAAGGCTTCCTGTATTCGAAGAATGTAGACGGAGCAACTTCTCGACCTGCGTCGGTACATTGTTGTGTGCTATTACACTGTTGTGCAATTCGTTTCTTTCTCTTTCCAATTAATGCGTCTATGTGTGGCATATCGGTGTTTCTAGCAATGTTTATTGGAATACGCAGATGAAACGCCCATTATGTAGGGCCTGACCTTTTCCTGCATGCCGCGATGTGAATTCACACCTGTGACTGCGTGGCTGTCGTAAACGCAATCCACCATAGGAAGTGCAGATAGCGATGGGTAAGCACCACCAGGGTGGTTGCGTCGGTGCTGATCCTCGGGGACAGGTTCAGTGTAGTCACGGTGAAGATGGTCTTGCGGAATAGAGTGCAGCCTTCATTGCAAGCGGATCCACGAGCGGAGAGGATGTGCCAGCTACAGCGACAGACTGCGGCTATTCCATCATGAAGCTGTAGGATGCTTAGGTGGCATAGAGATGGGCGAAGAAGAACCAGCAGGCGGCTAACTTATGATCCACCACGCACTTTGCATCTCTGGTGGACGCGTGCAAGTTGTCGAGAAGTGTATCGAAAGCTGATTCCGATGGCTCCGAATGAATGGGACCAGAGGAGCCGACAGTGATAACACGTTGGACACTTATCCCGCCATGTATTTTGAAACTGATCTGATGCACTGCGTGGTTTCTAGCTGCGACCAAGAGAAGATGTGGTGGCTGTGTTCTCCGTAAGGAAAGACACGTCGGGGTAAGCGGAGATACGGGTACGTCATGTCGATGTGGTAGGTGCAGTTAGCAAGAACAGAAGTGTGCGCGGGTAGCTCAGTGGTAGAGCGTTCGATTGCAGCTCGAATGGTCACTGGTTCAATCCCGGTCTCGCGCTATTTGTTACGCTCGTCGCCGCACTACTGCCGTATGCACACGTATTGTGAGCTTGTCCTTCGACGTCACGCATCCGCTTCGGAAACAAACGGCGATCCGGCGGATTGCTTGATCTGTGTGCGCTGCTGCTTAATAAATAATGCATCCTCGATCGAGGTTTACGATCCATCACGACGCTTCACATTCATAGGGAGAAATTCGATTCATGTCGGGTTGCGATTATCTGGGGCGTCTGAATTATCAGTAGCGGCGATGACGTTCAGCAACAGAGTGCCTTAATTGACTGGCGAGCATATTGCAGACCCCTCCGTCGGCTATCCCGTTATATGCTGGCCAGCCGCGTAAACCAGCGTCCGCGGAGAAGCATAGCCCGATTCTGCCACGTGTATGTAAGGCTTTCGATAACGCCGATAGGCGTTGTCTGAATGTCTTTTATGTGTGTGTGTTTTTGATTGCTTTTTGCGTTTGTTTTTGGTGTGTTTATGTGCAATTGGTGTGTGCACCGGCTGTGCACCCGTCTAGCTCAGTTGGTAGAGCGCTGGCCTTTTAAGCCAGTGGTCGTGGGTTCGAGCCCCACGGGGGGTGACGTAGCTTTGCTCGCATGCACTGCATTGTTTGCCGAGAAGACGCTACTCAGCGTAACATCAAAGCCAATATCTAGCTGGCACAAGATAGCGAGACAAGAAGCCTTACTGAGAATCGACCTGGATCGTCTTGCACCTAAATCAACACGTAAGCCCTAGACAACGATGTCACCTCAGTGACCGTCAACTGCTACCAGATTTTTACCCGCATTGCTGCAGAAAGAACGCCTGTACACGCTGCACTGACCTGCTTCTTGGTGCCGCTCGATGTGTGCGTTTCATGGGAAGTATCTGTCAGAAGGCTTCCTGTATTCGAAGAATGTAGACGGAGCAACTTCTCGACCTGCGTCGGTACATTGTTGTGTGCTATTACACTGTTGTGCAATTCGTTTCTTTCTCTTTCCAATTAATGCGTCTATGTGTGGCATGTCGGTGTTTCTGGCAATGTTTATTGGAACACGCAGATGAAACGCCCATTATGTAGGGCCTGACCTTTTCCTGCATGCCGCGATGTGAATTCACACCTGTGACTGCGTGGTTGTCGTAAACGCAATCCACCATAGGAAGTGCAGATAGCGATGGGTAAGCACCACCAGGGTGGTTGCGTCGGTGCTGATCCTCGGGGACAGGTTCAGTGTAGTCACGGTGAAGATGGTCTTGCGGAATAGAGTGCAGCCTTCATTGCAAGCGGATCCACGAGCGGAGAGGATGTGCCAGCTACAGCGACAGACTGCGGCTATTCCATCATGAAGCTGTAGGATGCTTAGGTGGCATAGAGATGGGCGAAGAAGAACCAGCAGGCGGCTAACTTATGATCCACCACGCACTTTGCATCTCTGGTGGACGCGTGCAAGTTGTCGAGAAGTGTATCGAAAGCTGATTCCGATGGCTCCGAATGAATGGGACCAGAGGAGCCGACAGTGATAACACGTTGGACACTTATCCCGCCATGTATTTTGAAACTGATCTGATGCACTGCGTGGTTTCTAGCTGCGACCAAGAGAAGATGTGGTGGCTGTGTTCTCCGTAAGGAAAGACACGTCGGGGTAAGCGGAGATACGGGTACGTCATGTCGATGTGGTAGGTGCAGTTAGCAAGAACAGAAGTGTGCGCGGGTAGCTCAGTGGTAGAGCGTTCGATTGCAGCTCGAATGGTCACTGGTTCAATCCCGGTCTCGCGCTATTTGTTACGCTCGTCGCCGCACTACTGCCGTATGCACACGTATTGTGAGCTTGTCCTTCGACGTCACGCATCCGCTTCGGAAACAAACGGCGATCCGGCGGATTGCTTGATCTGTGTGCGCTGCTGCTTAATAAATAATGCATCCTCGATCGAGGTTTACGATCCATCACGACGCTTCACATTCATAGGGAGAAATTCGATTCATGTCGGGTTGCGATTATCTGGGGCGTCTGAATTATCAGTAGCGGCGATGACGTTCAGCAACAGAGTGCCTTAATTGACTGGCGAGCATATTGCAGACCCCTCCGTCGGCTATCCCGTTATATGCTGGCCAGCCGCGTAAACCAGCGTCCGCGGAGAAGCATAGCCCGATTCTGCCACGTGTATGTAAGGCTTTCGATAACGCCGATAGGCGTTGTCTGAATGTCTTTTATGTGTGTGTGTTTTTGATTGCTTTTTGCGTTTGTTTTTGGTGTGTTTATGTGCAATTGGTGTGTGCACCGGCTGTGCACCCGTCTAGCTCAGTTGGTAGAGCGCTGGCCTTTTAAGCCAGTGGTCGTGGGTTCGAGCCCCACGGGGGGTGACGTAGCTTTGCTCGCATGCACTGCATTGTTTGCCGAGAAGACGCTACTCAGCGTAACATCAAAGCCAATATCTAGCTGGCACAAGATAGCGAGACAAGAAGCCTTACTGAGAATCGACCTGGATCGTCTTGCACCTAAATCAACACGTAAGCCCTAGACAACGATGTCACCTCAGTGACCGTCAACTGCTACCAGATTTTTACCCGCATTGCTGCAGAAAGAACGCCTGTACACGCTGCACTGACCTGCTTCTTGGTGCCGCTCGATGTGTGCGTTTCATGGGAAGTATCTGTCAGAAGGCTTCCTGTATTCGAAGAATGTAGACGGAGCAACTTCTCGACCTGCGTCGGTACATTGTTGTGTGCTATTACACTGTTGTGCAATTCGTTTCTTTCTCTTTCCAATTAATGCGTCTATGTGTGGCATGTCGGTGTTTCTGGCAATGTTTATAGGAACACGCAGATGAAACGCCCATTATGTAGGGCATGACCTTTTCCTGCATGCCGCGATGTGAATTCACACCTGTGACTGCGTGGTTGTCGTAAACGCAATCCACCATAGGAAGTGCAGATAGCGATGGGTAAGCACCACCAGGGTGGTTGCGTCGGTGCTGATCCTCGGGGACAGGTTCAGTGTAGTCACGGTGAAGATGGTCTTGCGGAATAGAGTGCAGCCTTCATTGCAAGCGGATCCACGAGCGGAGAGGATTTGCCAGCTACAGCGACAGACTGCGGCTATTCCATCATGAAGCTGTAGGATGCTTAGGTGGCATAGAGATGGGCGAAGAAGAACCAGCAGGCGGCTAACTTATGATCCACCACGCACTTTGCATCTCTGGTGGACGCGTGCAAGTTGTCGAGAAGTGTATCGAAAGCTGATTCCGATGGCTCCGAATGAATGGGACCAGAGGAGCCGACAGTGATAACACGTTGGACACTTATCCCGCCATGTATTTTGAAACTGATCTGATGCACTGCGTGGTTTCTAGCTGCGACCAAGAGAAGATGTGGTGGCTGTGTTCTCCGTAAGGAAAGACACGTCGGGGTAAGCGGAGATACGGGTACGTCATGTCGATGTGGTAGGTGCAGTTAGCAAGAACAGAAGTGTGCGCGGGTAGCTCAGTGGTAGAGCGTTCGATTGCAGCTCGAATGGTCACTGGTTCAATCCCGGTCTCGCGCTATTTGTTACGCTCGTCGCCGCACTACTGCCGTATGCACACGTATTGTGAGCTTGTCCTTCGACGTCACGCATCCGCTTCGGAAACAAACGGCGATCCGGCGGATTGCTTGATCTGTGTGCGCTGCTGCTTAATAAATAATGCATCCTCGATCGAGGTTTACGATCCATCACGACGCTTCACATTCATAGGGAGAAATTCGATTCATGTCGGGTTGCGATTATCTGGGGCGTCTGAATTATCAGTAGCGGCGATGACGTTCAGCAACAGAGTGCCTTAATTGACTGGCGAGCATATTGCAGACCCCTCCGTCGGCTATCCCGTTATATGCTGGCCAGCCGCGTAAACCAGCGTCCGCGGAGAAGCATAGCCCGATTCTGCCACGTGTATGTAAGGCTTTCGATAACGCCGATAGGCGTTGTCTGAATGTCTTTTATGTGTGTGTGTTTTTGATTGCTTTTTGCGTTTGTTTTTGGTGTGTTTATGTGCAATTGGTGTGTGCACCGGCTGTGCACCCGTCTAGCTCAGTTGGTAGAGCGCTGGCCTTTTAAGCCAGTGGTCGTGGGTTCGAGCCCCACGGGGGGTGACGTAGCTTTGCTCGCATGCACTGCATTGTTTGCCGAGAAGACGCTACTCAGCGTAACATCAAAGCCAATATCTAGCTGGCACAAGATAGCGAGACAAGAAGCCTTACTGAGAATCGACCTGGATCGTCTTGCACCTAAATCAACACGTAAGCCCTAGACAACGATGTCACCTCAGTGACCGTCAACTGCTACCAGATTTTTACCCGCATTGCTGCAGAAAGAACGCCTGTACACGCTGCACTGACCTGCTTCTTGGTGCCGCTCGATGTGTGCGTTTCATGGGAAGTATCTGTCAGAAGGCTTCCTGTATTCGAAGAATGTAGACGGAGCAACTTCTCGACCTGCGTCGGTACATTGTTGTGTGCTATTACACTGTTGTGCAATTCGTTTCTTTCTCTTTCCAATTAATGCGTCTATGTGTGGCATATCGGTGTTTCTGGCAATGTTTATTGGAACACGCAGATGAAACGCCCATTATGTAGGGCCTGACCTTTTCCTGCATGCCGCGATGTGAATTCACACCTGTGACTGCGTGGTTGTCGTAAACGCAATCCACCATAGGAAGTGCAGATAGCGATGGGTAAGCACCACCAGGGTGGTTGCGTCGGTGCTGATCCTCGGGGACAGGTTCAGTGTAGTCACGGTGAAGATGGTCTTGCGGAATAGAGTGCAGCCTTCATTGCAAGCGGATCCACGAGCGGAGAGGATGTGCCAGCTACAGCGACAGACTGCGGCTATTCCATCATGAAGCTGTAGGATGCTTAGGTGGCATAGAGATGGGCGAAGAAGAACCAGCAGGCGGCTAACTTATGATCCACCACGCACTTTGCATCTCTGGTGGACGCGTGCAAGTTGTCGAGAAGTGTATCGAAAGCTGATTCCGATGGCTCCGAATGAATGGGACCAGAGGAGCCGACAGTGATAACACGTTGGACACTTATCCCGCCATGTATTTTGAAACTGATCTGATGCACTGCGTGGTTTCTAGCTGCGACCAAGAGAAGATGTGGTGGCTGTGTTCTCCGTAAGGAAAGACACGTCGGGGTAAGCGGAGATACGGGTACGTCATGTCGATGTGGTAGGTGCAGTTAGCAAGAACAGAAGTGTGCGCGGGTAGCTCAGTGGTAGAGCGTTCGATTGCAGCTCGAATGGTCACTGGTTCAATCCCGGTCTCGCGCTATTTGTTACGCTCGTCGCCGCACTATGCCGTATGCACACGTATTGTGAGCTTGTCCTTCGACGTCACGCATCCGCTTCGGAAACAAACGGCGATCCGGCGGATTGCTTGATCTGTGTGCGCTGCTGCTTAATAAATAATGCATCCTCGATCGAGGTTTACGATCCATCACGACGCTTCACATTCATAGGGAGAAATTCGATTCATGTCGGGTTGCGATTATCTGGGGCGTCTGAATTATCAGTAGCGGCGATGACGTTCAGCAACAGAGTGCCTTAATTGACTGGCGAGCATATTGCAGACCCCTCCGTCGGCTATCCCGTTATATGCTGGCCAGCCGCGTAAACCAGCGTCCGCGGAGAAGCATAGCCCGATTCTGCCACGTGTATGTAAGGCTTTCGATAACGCCGATAGGCGTTGTCTGAATGTCTTTTATGTGTGTGTGTTTTTGATTGCTTTTTGCGTTTGTTTTTGGTGTGTTTATGTGCAATTGGTGTGTGCACCGGCTGTGCACCCGTCTAGCTCAGTTGAAAGTTGGCTGTATATTATCGTCACACGGCCCATACCTTCTCGGCCCGGCTAAGATCCTATACTTTCATTCTGAATTTTTTTCTATTCTTTTTCCTATTATTGGTTCGCGCTATGGCGGTCGGGACTGTCTTGATTTCGCTTGAAGTCGTCCGCTCTCCAAGTAGTGTGCTCGTTAGTACCGGGTTCCCATGGTACCTCCGAGACTTTATTTCTGGTCGTGGCCTTCTTTGTGGCCGTGGCGGGGTTTGAACCTGCGTCACCTGAGTGGACAGGTCGGTGCTTTGCCATTACACCAGGGTGGGAACCCTTACCCGTCTAGCTCAGTTGGTAGAGCGCTGGCCTTTTAAGCCAGTGGTCGTGGGTTCGAGCCCCACGGGGGGTGACGTAGCTTTGCTCGCATGCACTGCATTGTTTGCCGAGAAGACGCTACTCAGCGTAACATCAAAGCCAATATCTAGCTGGCACAAGATAGCGAGACAAGAAGCCTTACTGAGAATCGACCTGGATCGTCTTGCACCTAAATCAACACGTAAGCCCTAGACAACGATGTCACCTCAGTGACCGTCAACTGCTACCAGATTTTTACCCGCATTGCTGCAGAAAGAACGCCTGTACACGCTGCACTGACCTGCTTCTTGGTGCCGCTCGATGTGTGCGTTTCATGGGAAGTATCTGTCAGAAGGCTTCCTGTATTCGAAGAATGTAGACGGAGCAACTTCTCGACCTGCGTCGGTACATTGTTGTGTGCTATTACACTGTTGTGCAATTCGTTTCTTTCTCTTTCCAATTAATGCGTCTATGTGTGGCATATCGGTGTTTCTAGCAATGTTTATTGGAATACGCAGATGAAACGCCCATTATGTAGGGCCTGACCTTTTCCTGCATGCCGCGATGTGAATTCACACCTGTGACTGCGTGGCTGTCGTAAACGCAATCCACCATAGGAAGTGCAGATAGCGATGGGTAAGCACCACCAGGGTGGTTGCGTCGGTGCTGATCCTCGGGGACAGGTTCAGTGTAGTCACGGTGAAGATGGTCTTGCGGAATAGAGTGCAGCCTTCATTGCAAGCGGATCCACGAGCGGAGAGGATGTGCCAGCTACAGCGACAGACTGCGGCTATTCCATCATGAAGCTGTAGGATGCTTAGGTGGCATAGAGATGGGCGAAGAAGAACCAGCAGGCGGCTAACTTATGATCCACCACGCACTTTGCATCTCTGGTGGACGCGTGCAAGTTGTCGAGAAGTGTATCGAAAGCTGATTCCGATGGCTCCGAATGAATGGGACCAGAGGAGCCGACAGTGATAACACGTTGGACACTTATCCCGCCATGTATTTCGAAACTGATCTGATGCACTGCGTGGTTTCTAGCTGCGACCAAGAGAAGATGTGGTGGCTGTGTTCTCCGTAAGGAAAGACACGTCGGGGTAAGCGGAGATACGGGTACGTCATGTCGATGTGGTAGGTGCAGTTAGCAAGAATAGAAGTGTGCGCGGGTAGCTCAGTGGTAGAGCGTTCGATTGCAGCTCGAATGGTCACTGGTTCAATCCCGGTCTCGCGCTATTTGTTACGCTCGTCGCCGCACTATGCCGTATGCACACGTATTGTGAGCTTGTCCTTCGACGTCACGCATCCGCTTCGGAAACAAACGGCGATCCGGCGGATTGCTTGATCTGTGTGCGCTGCTGCTTAATGAATAATGCATCCTCGATCGAGGTTTACGATCCATCACGACGCTTCACATTCATAGGGAGAAATTCGATTCATGTCGGGTTGCGATTATCTGGGGCGTCTGAATTATCAGTAGCGGCGATGACGTTCAGCAACAGAGTGCCTTAATTGACTGGCGAGCATATTGCAGACCCCTCCGTCGGCTATCCCGTTATATGCTGGCCAGCCGCGTAAACCAGCGTCCGCGGAGAAGCATAGCCCGATTCTGCCACGTGTATGTAAGGCTTTCGATAACGCCGATAGGCGTTGTCTGAATGTCTTTTATGTGTGTGTGTTTTTGATTGCTTTTTGCGTTTGTTTTTGGTGTGTTTATGTGCAATTGGTGTGTGCACCGGCTGTGCACCCGTCTAGCTCAGTTGGTAGAGCGCTGGCCTTTTAAGCCAGTGGTCGTGGGTTCGAGCCCCACGGGGGGTGACGTAGCTTTGCTCGCATGCACTGCATTGTTTGCCGAGAAGACGCTACTCAGCGTAACATCAAAGCCAATATCTAGCTGGCACAAGATAGCGAGACAAGAAGCCTTACTGAGAATCGACCTGGATCGTCTTGCACCTAAATCAACACGTAAGCCCTAGACAACGATGTCACCTCAGTGACCGTCAACTGCTACCAGATTTTTACCCGCATTGCTGCAGAAAGAACGCCTGTACACGCTGCACTGACCTGCTTCTTGGTGCCGCTCGATGTGTGCGTTTCATGGGAAGTATCTGTCAGAAGGCTTCCTGTATTCGAAGAATGTAGACGGAGCAACTTCTCGACCTGCGTCGGTACATTGTTGTGTGCTATTACACTGTTGTGCAATTCGTTTCTTTCTCTTTCCAATTAATGCGTCTATGTGTGGCATATCGGTGTTTCTAGCAATGTTTATTGGAATACGCAGATGAAACGCCCATTATGTAGGGCCTGACCTTTTCCTGCATGCCGCGATGTGAATTCACACCTGTGACTGCGTGGCTGTCGTAAACGCAATCCACCATAGGAAGTGCAGATAGCGATGGGTAAGCACCACCAGGGTGGTTGCGTCGGTGCTGATCCTCGGGGACAGGTTCAGTGTAGTCACGGTGAAGATGGTCTTGCGGAATAGAGTGCAGCCTTCATTGCAAGCGGATCCACGAGCGGAGAGGATGTGCCAGCTACAGCGACAGACTGCGGCTATTCCATCATGAAGCTGTAGGATGCTTAGGTGGCATAGAGATGGGCGAAGAAGAACCAGCAGGCGGCTAACTTATGATCCACCACGCACTTTGCATCTCTGGTGGACGCGTGCAAGTTGTCGAGAAGTGTATCGAAAGCTGATTCCGATGGCTCCGAATGAATGGGACCAGAGGAGCCGACAGTGATAACACGTTGGACACTTATCCCGCCATGTATTTCGAAACTGATCTGATGCACTGCGTGGTTTCTAGCTGCGACCAAGAGAAGATGTGGTGGCTGTGTTCTCCGTAAGGAAAGACACGTCGGGGTAAGCGGAGATACGGGTACGTCATGTCGATGTGGTAGGTGCAGTTAGCAAGAATAGAAGTGTGCGCGGGTAGCTCAGTGGTAGAGCGTTCGATTGCAGCTCGAATGGTCACTGGTTCAATCCCGGTCTCGCGCTA